>JAGXJF010005870.1:0-278559 GCA_019208055.1 Stipa capillata | reverse complement strand
ATACTCTTCTCAAGCTCTTTGGCAACGACTAGTTCATCATCTTCCTTCTGCTCTACATGGAGCTCTAAAGGAGGCAATTCAAGCTCGATGGCGGTTGTGGCAGTGCTATCCGGCGGTGTTGCCTCCCGGCGACCGGGACTTTGTCCATGGTGCGGTTTGGTTGACATGTTGCTCGATACATGGCCTCTCCCTACGTGGTTGTAGGCCATGCGTGCTCAAGGGCATCCTTTGTAACTTTAGTTGTTTTGGTGCCCCTTGCTTATCTAGGGTTGTAGTTTGCTGCAGTTTGATGTATTTTAACATGGGTCTTTTATTTCAAAAAAAAGTCTACTTCACCCTCTCAAGTTTGGTGTCTGATGTACATGGCCCTCCCAACTATAAAACTAGGTATTGTGCCCTCTCAACTAAGCAATGGGTGAACATAACCTTCTAAGGTTGTCATTTAAGAGTGGTTTTTTCACATTGACAAACTGCATAACTTGGTTTTTTTGGCTAGGAGGCTATATGCATCAGACACCGAACTTTAGACGATCAAATATAGAACACAAGACCACCTCCAAGGGAACTATTGTGTACAAGATCACGATGACCAACAATTAGGAATATTTTATTTGTTTCATGTCATTATAGTGTATGTGAAATCCCAGTGGACGTGACCAAATTCAATAGCGAAGGTATTTGTAAATTTTCCTAAACTCAACAGAAGCACGTTTGAAGCACACTAAAACACAATGATCATCCACAAAACACAATGGAACAAGACATAACCCCATAAAACTATTACGAAACATGTGTGAACCCCATGAAACTTTAGAAAGCATGTGTGACACTAACAAAACTTAATGAAACAATAGTGAAACTCTTGTACACATGCAGATCTTTTAGACAGATGCACGTAACACGTTTTAAATTTTGAAGCTTCTACACAACACAATGAAACTCCTCTGAAAGAATATGTATGGTACCCAAAATACACGATGAAACATGTGTGAAAAGTCCAAGAAATATCTACTCCCTCTATTTTCCTAAAAGCTGTCATTTTGGACATGGGTGGAGTCAAATTTTCAGAACTTTGACTACTAATATCTCTAAAATATTTAGACTAGATGCTTTAAAATTATATGTGTGAATTTGTTTCTAATTACTCTTACAGTATATAATTTCATTGGATTCTACAAATATATTATTCTAGAAATTAGTGGTCAAAATTGTATTCAGAAGATCGTGTCAATGTCCAAAACGACAGCTTTTAAGGAACCCGAGGGAGTACTTATATAAGCCATGTGTGGAATCAACATGAAACGAGTCAAACATAATATCATAGTTTCTAGAATTTCATAGAAGCTCACTAAATTTAAAACATCAAATTTCAAATTTTATCAAAATATATCCAATATTTGTCTTGTTTTGAAGATCTCATCACTAGGAACATAAAAGTTCAAACAGGTTTTAAATTGACATCCAGTTAAGAACTTGTGGATGATTCAAATTTTAGAATTAAATTTAAATGGATGGGTGGGTGCAAGGAGAGAGGAGGTGGGTTGGCTTGTGAAATAGAAGGTTTAACTCCAAACGTACCCACTACTCACTTATACGGGAGCCACCAGACAATGCATCCAACATACCGTAGAATGTTAAGTGTGGTAACAAAAAATTTGGTATTGTGTAAAGTGTTGCGGAATACACAATGGACATTATAGAGTAGTTGAAATGTATTCAATGAAAATGCACAATATAAGCACATATCCCTAGGAGATGCAAATGGTGGATGCTTGCATGCTACATCACATGCATGGTAGAAAATCACTCTCATATTTAGTCGCATACACATTAAGAGACAGTAAAGCCGCGCGCCCCCGGAGCCCCCTCGGGGCCTCTGCGCGCGATCTCCATCCTATACGTCACGGACGGCCTTGATCACGGTGTCGCCCCGCGCGCGTGCCTCGCTCCGTCGCCTGCCCCGTGGGGCCCGTTGCTGGCGCCCTCCCCTTCGGACGCAAAATGCGCGCCCTGTGGTTGCTTGAGCCTCAGCCGCGCTCGCGTGGGCTGCTCGCAGGCCGCTGCTGCTTCTTGTCTTGTTAGCACCCGGGATCTCTTTCTCTCTCTGTCGGTGGTCTCTCTCTTGCTCTCTCTTGCTGGCTCAGCAGGTGGTGCTGCCGCTGATGCGGATCATGCAGCCTTGTGCGGTGCGGCCTTGTGGGCTCGTCAGCGATGGATGGCCGGAGCACCGCCGCTGCGGACAGTCCAGCCTTGTGGGCTCGTCGGCGATGGTTCCTGCAGGTGCTAGGCAGGTTCGGTTGCGGGGGTCCTGTCGTGGGCTGGCTGCTGGGGTCGCGTCCGCATCCGGCGGTCGGACCATTCGTTCTTGCCCGTTCAGTGTGGTGCTCTGATTCTCGCTGCCAGGTAGGTTATGCGGTTCTCTTTCTTTGTCTCTTTTAATTGCGTGCTACAATGGTTATACACATACTCATATTAAGAACACGGCGCCTCAAGCATTGTTGTGTATTTGACCGTGAAACTTGAAAATGAAGAAAATGCAACAGGAAAGAACATTTGCTTTATTTTGTTTGTTTTGCCATATATGACTATTTTTCACCTCTTACGCGATGGAGTTAAGGAGGAGGGGAGGGGACATGAGAAGAGGAGCAAGCCTAGAACATGAAATGATTTGTGCTAGCAAATAATGATTCTAGAAATTCTAGACAAAAGATGCAACATAGCTACTGGCTCTAAGCAATACAAAATACTAAGCTAATATATACAGGAACAAAACAAAAAAAATTTGAATTTGAATTTAGATTTGGATTATTCCTACACTAAAGAAACCTAACAAGAATTTCTAAAAATATCTATACATGCGATAAAATGACCAAATTAAATATACATGTATGTTAGAGGTGTGTCTACACTATACTAAAATTATAAACTAAAAACAGAACAAATTTCTATTTTTAATAATTCAAACAGATCTACAAACAATTCTAGAAAAAGTTTACAGGACTCCTAAAATCATGAAATTAAACAGGGAGGTAGGAAAAATGAATTACTTCCAAATATATCATCATAGTTCAAATTTCTCCAAATTTGGTCAAATTATCTCCAAATTCAAGTATATTCAATATAGTTCAAGATCTCGCATATGGATTTGAAATCCGGTTGTACTAATAGGTTAATGGGTCCTAAACGATTTATTTTAACACTAACATAAGGTTTTGAGTGGTAGTGGTGTTGGACAGGGGATACATGATCTAGCTCTACTCTACACATGATTTGAACATCCAAGTTTTCTAATGTGCATAGAGAGGTGAGGGAGAGAGGGAGATGGGAGAGGGAATTGTTTCATGGTCTTTGAGGGGTCAAGTACGGAGAGGAATTGGAAAGGTGCTCATCGAGCACGAAGGAATCATAAGGAAGAGGTTCCCGGAGTTGGAGAAGGCATGAGATCGGTTGGTGTAGTCGATGAAGTCCGCAATTGGTTGAGGGCTTGAATCCATGGCCGCATGTGGATGTCCCAATAGCCAGTGCTCGGGTGGAGGTGCGTCGAGGTCTCCAAAATTCCTCGCCGAAGTTCTCAGCGGAGTTGTGGAAGATCAATGTGTGGGAGGATGTTTGAGAGGGCAGAAAGGAGAGGAAATGGAGGGGAGAAGGGGGATTATAGAGGCAGCTGGACAGGGTAGGCGAAGGAGAGGCGGCAGCGTGGAGTTCCCGGCCGAAACCGCCGAGTAAAAGCTAGCGGTGGCACTTGTGGACACGTTACATCACCGAGACGGTTGTTTCTGGAAACGGCGGTGCGCCGTGCTGTGAGCTGTTGCGCCCGCGCGTGCTGCATGCATGCGTGCTGGGCTGCTGCGCCGGTACGCTGCACAACCAGCACAGCCCAGGTGAGGCAGTCTGGCGGTTGGGCAGGCCCAAGGCAGAAGGACGCAACTAGCCTGTTGGACTGTGCCAGTAGCCGGCCCAAGAGGGCAAGCGAGCCCAGCAGCGGCAAGAAGCAGGCTGCCCTGGAGGAAGAGAAAAATGGGCCGAAGGCCTAGGATGAGTTTTTCTGTGATACTTTTATTAAATAGCACGTGCACACGTGCAACGCACGTTTTCACAGTATATATATGACGTGAAAGCATAATCTATATTGTATCATGTCGAAGGAGACGACCGTGGTGGCGCACAGACATGGCTAGAGCGTGGCGCAGATTCGGGAGAGAGGGATGCTGGAGAGAAATTATCCATTAACTTTAAGTAAGGGCAATGATAGGTAATTATCTATCAACTCTAAGTGAATGGTATGGTGTGTAATTATCTATCAACTTTAAGTGAATGGCATATAGTGGGTAATTATCTATCAATTAAGGATAGCCGTCAGATTGGCAAACCATCAAATGAATATTAGCCGCTAGATGTATTCGATCTGATGGATCGGAATGATCTGGGTATATTTTGTGAGGTGGATTTAGGAGAGAAAATGGGATCTTTTAATAGATAGTATAGAGAAAAACAAATGAAGTAAAAGAAATCAAAAACCAATCCAAATATGATCCAAAAATTATGAGAGAAAATTCTAGTAAACCAATTTGAACGTGAGCAATCCAATAGAAATATTTTCAGGGAAAAATTCCAAAATAATATGTAACTAAAATTCATTTCACCTTTAGTATCTCTCAATTAATTCAAAACCTTGATTTAATTTGAAATCATGTTCCTTTTAGAAAAAAATTGAAACCCACAAAAATTAAGAATGTTATACACAACAAACTAACTAGAATAAGGCACAGGTCCTAAGAGCCCATGCAAAGTTCTGAGTGTACACTAGAGCTAAAGTCCACTTCGTCTACACCAAAGGTCCAACGCCTATGGTCATTCCAATCCCTCAGCCTCATCGTACATTATGATCTGCACCAGACCAGCAGCGCCTTCAATCGTCAAGTCCTCTCCAAACAAACCCTAAAACCTAAAGCGGAGAAGGAGGCGGCGGTGGCAGCAGCGGCAGTGGCGACCATGGCAAGAGCAAGAGACTGGATGAGCAACTCCTCCCAAATCCTTCTCCCTCTCCTACTCTCACAACAACTGTGGCCACGTCGAGAGCGATGGCCGACAACAACCATGGGCACGACCTGTGTTTCGCCGCCCTAGCCGTCCTTGCTTGATTGCTTAATTGACATGGTGTTCTTGCTTGTACAATTTCACTGACATGGATGAGCATCTCTTCGTTGGGAGTCGCACGCACAACGGTGAATGTAGATTATGTGTAATCATCCGTATATGGCCTGATGTTCATCACGTGTATTTCGGTTTAACCGAAAATCAAAACCCAACCAAAATGTCGATTAACCGAAGTGTCGGTTTGTATAATTCTAATGCCTTCGGTCCTGTCTTTGACTAACCGGATTCCTAAAAAAATCAAGAAACTGGAACTAAATTTTCGGTTTAAACCGAGTATCCACCCCTAGATCCAAATTTTGCACAACTACACGTACTAAACGGGAGCGGTTTGATCTCTTTTCTACTAGTCAGATCAATACAAGTGACTTAGGTGTCATTTTTTATTTAGGCGTATATCTACCCTCTAACGCGCACTAAATCTAATTGAGCAATTGCGGAAGGCCCAAAACGTTGTATAGTAAAACAGTACAATGGCGAAGCCAGAGCATTCAGATGCCTAGACAAAACGTTATTATATAGCGCAAAACACAATTTTTCTATGAAGCTTCATCGGAGGTGCAGTGACATTGTCGCCATTGCCGCCGAGCCCAGGCCACAGGAATATGTTTTTTTTACTTTTTCTCAAAAGAAATAAACTAAAGGTAGAGCATTCATAGTCATTTTCTCCTGTAGGTTCGACTTTCTTAGACTTAGTTTTGTGTTTATTGAACTGTGTTGTGCTGAATTTATTTTATAGATGTTGTGCAAAAGTAGCCGCGGAAAAATTCACCCCCGGGCCCTTACATAACATAGTCTAACTAGTTCTTAAGTAAACCAAAATAAGGCATTATGCTTACTATAAGGATTGACATAACTCTTCGGTTTATCTGTTAGTTAGAAAATTTAAACTCCTTTGTAGTAGTTAATCAAACGACAAAATAAGTAAAAATAGTTCACCACTATTCACCATGATACCGAGTGCAGCCTTAACCTTTTTGTCCAGTCATGCCGTATAAAAAGGGACATGTACGAGTACCAACAAACTCATATCACAATATTAATGACAACAAAAATCTCATACGCAAACAAAATATACTGAACTCAGAAATATTTTCTATATTCAATAATATATGTCATTTTAGGTTTTGAAAAGGTCTCCCGTGTGCTGGTTTAGCCGTTATTTTCCATATGAGTATGTCAGTTCAAATTAAAAAATTATAGTATTATGAAAGAATTTTGGTAAAAAGTTCATATAATAGTATTTTCACTTGAGAAATCCAATATAATTATATATACATATATATTAATAGTTAAAATTAAAGAAATTTAATTAGACGTATTCTAGCGTCATCTACTTCCGAACATAGGTAGTAATTTAACATCATCAAAATCATGAAAAAATATTAAGCTAAATCACTAATAGAATTAACCGAAGCGAGTGCATTGATTAACGTGCTGACTCATTCGATTTGGTGACAACGTCACCGCCGGCATGAGAACACATCGCCCTAAAGTGACCAAATCACTAGGGAAATTTTATTGGAACAGCGAAAGGAGGAAGGGAGAAGAACCAGATACTAGATCCATCCTTCTGAAACAGCAGACCGCTGCCGTCCTCGGTCACGAGGCTAGAGAGGGACGCTGAGCAGCAGAGAAGAAAACCAGATCAACCTTATTGGAAGAGAGAACCTAGGCGTGGTCCATGGCACCTACAACCGCAAGCTCCAACTCCCCTTTAAGCGACCAAAACTAACTCCACTACATGCGAGAAAATGTGTGGGTTGGATTCAAATTCAAAGGGAGAGCTCCTGCTTCCAACTCCTCGAGCAGGTGGAGCTCAGCAAAATGACTATTTCACCCACTCCACCCACACCTCTCTGATATGAAATTACACCAATGTGCCACTGCGCAAGCGCCAAATCATCCATCCCTCCCGTGCAATCTCCTCTGCATCCCGACTCCCCACCCTCTCCTCTCCCCAGCGATGGCACAGATAACCTAGGCAGCAGCGCATCCTTCTCTCGCTGCTTCTCTCACTGGAGCGCATCGATCTCCCCCAACGGCGCTTCCTCAGGCAGCAGCACATCGAGGCCCCAACTAACCAGCCTCCTCGTCCTCCCGCCTCCCTCCTCTAAGACCTCGGCTTTTATGAGTAAAGGCCAAAAAATCAACAGTATTGCCATCTAGATTGTCTAGCTTTTATGAGTAAAGACCAAAGGTCCAATAGTTAAGAAAAAAAATCCAAGATAAAAATCGAAGCTCACGAACAAACAAGCATAGTTTATGTACCATAAAGCGAAATAGACACAACGATAACTCCCACTGTCTCTATCAGTCAATCTTTAGCTGTGCAGAATCAAAATAAATTCTAACTGCACATCAAAATGTTATTGTTCAAATCTGGATGCCACATCAGTTGACGACCGTCAACAAGATGAGGATTCACAGCATATAAAATACCAACAGTAAAAACATACATTCAACAGAATGATATATTGTGGCAATAGCAATACCAGGCAAACAACGCTACCAACATAAAAGCCATATATACTGGTTGCTTAAAGATGCATCGATCAGATTACTACACAATCACAATTCTCAAGTATCTCAAATCTCAATACAGTTCAAGTTTTACCACTTCAAGCCAAAGTCCAATGGATGGATACCACCTACAAAGATTATATCATACATCTCCCATTGTAGCTTTGTCTCAGGGCACTCATAACACTGCTAGAGGACAACTAACAGTCAACGATGTTCCTTTGTCTTCAGCGCGCTTCATACTGAACAACTGTTTAATCAGAAATTGCACAATGAGCGAAGAGTTGCAAACGAAATTCACTTCGAACTGAACGATTCAAAAACTAATCTCCAGTAGCATCATCAAGCATACATCTTTCTATTAGACTTGGGCAACCATGAGAGCTGATTTTGAACTTTTGCTTAGCTACAATTTTTAGTTTTAGCTGGTTCCTATCTGCTATCACTGCATTTGTCAAAACCATAAAGGACGGAGTGATCATGCAAATTGTCACAAGAAATACACCAAGCAATCCTAAGCAACATACTGAAATGTGACCTAAACAAGTGATACATTTTTCATGGGAAAAAACAAAGGAATGTCTGACAATGAGTTGCCACCTTTGATCCTAAACAACCAATCTATTTTTTGCAACCTGTAATTTCAACAACAAACATCACTAGGCCTCACCAAAGTCCCAAGAACATGATCCTACCCCTGAATGTTCGACTCCCCAAGCTCCACCCTCTCAATAAACAAATAATGTGTTGCTTACACTACACTTGCCCTATCCCTATCACCCTCAAGACAGTACAGCACCTTCCTCCTATAACAGCATGATCCCTTCTTTATCACATGATTCAATGGTAAAAGAATAAATAACAGGTTTTTGATTGGGAAAATTTACCCGGTTATTGTCATCTCATGAAGGAAAAGAAATAGAACCCAAGTGTCTCTAGCAACATTATCACCAATAATAGTTTTTGAATCCACAAAATGAGGAAATATATTAGAAAAAAGGATTGTGCCTCCATTCCACAGAGAAAGATAACACTAGTACTCGATTGCCTCAACTTTGTTCCTTTTTTCCTAACTGCTGTGTTAACGGAAGACAAAAAGTATAGAATGCCACTGTTCAACAGTACAATACTATACACGGCTTCTAGTATACTCTCTTGTGCATTTTCCACAATGTGTGGGTGAGCCTAAAACATCATGTATGAAAGAACTCACTACATAAATGTTGGAAACTCCAGTCAATTTGGCTTTCAAGTCTGCTCGTCTATTCTCATTAGAGAGATAAGGAATGGTGCTACTACAGTGATAGCTGATAAAGTCATACTAATGGGATTGCCCTGGTGGATCTTCAGCTAACATTTTAAAAGTTCTTATGAAAACATCCAGATAACCCCATGAACTTTGGTGAAAATTCCACCTAACCTCATGAACTTCAAACTGTATATTCTACCCGTTAAATTGTGTTAGTATGTAACTTTGGGGTAGGACATCCAGTTTTAAAATTAATGGTATTACGCGGTTTTTTTCCCAACGTTCAAGGGGTTATGTAGACTTTTTCAAACTTTCTATTTCCATATGAACCTTCATTCTACCTTGAATAGGTCACAAACTATTGCACAAGTAAATGGAAAAGAATAGGCAAGATATACATGCACTTCAGTGACAATATACCTGTCACATACTTTACATCTAATGTGCATTAGTACATACCAAATGAAGCAATAACAAATATGATCTCCTAGTGATCAACTGCTTCAATCAGCAAAGCAGAACAGTGAACACTCTTCTATGATAAATGATGTTCAACACTTCATATGCAGACCATAGCTTGTTCTTCTAAAAACAAGTGAACGGTACTATTTTTTGTATGAGGATTTAATTAGGGAAATATTCTAGTTCACTGGACACCATAATGAGAGGCTGATTGGTTTGGAGCCAAAATTTGGCTAGCCAATGTGTGGGCAGCCCAAAAAATTGGCTACTAATTAGATAGCTATCAAATTGTCTTGCCAATCTTTCAGAGAGCCTAAGAAAATTGCCAACTTTTGGCAATGCCAAACATTGGCTAGTCAAATTTTGGCTCCAATCCAAGCAGCCTCTGAAGGCAGCGTTGACTAGACACGATATTGAGAGGCTGATTGGTTTGGAGCCAAAATTTGGCTAGCCAATGTGTGGGCAAGCCCAAAAAATTGGCTACTAATTGGATAGCTACCAAATTGCCTTGCCAATCTTTGAGAGAGCCTAAGAAAGTTGCCAACTCTTGGCATTGCCAAACATTGGCTTGCCAAATTTTGGCTCCAAACCAAGCAGCCTCTAAAGGCCGGGGTGGCTTGGCATATGAACAAGTTCGATAATGAGGTAATGAATAGGATCGATCTAATAGGTGGGTGTATTGCATCAGCCTTGTGTATTTTCCTTAATATGGGTGGTCAGCCTAAAACATTATCTAAAGAAAACAGTACATAAATGATGGGAATTTTACAATTTTGGTTTTCATGTCTAATCAAGTGTTCTCGTTGAACAGATAAACAATGGTGTTACTAAAGTGATAGTTAATAGAGTCATGTGCTAATGTGTTTTAAAATCCTATGTAAACTTCCAGAGAACTCCCTGAACTTTGGTGGAAAATCCACCTAACCTCATAAACTTCAAACAACATATAGCATATCCGGTTTTTAATTTAGTGATGTTACGTGGCTTTTCCCCAAGGTTCAAGGCGTCATGTGGACTTCTGTGAGCTGTCTATTTCCATATGGATCTTCATTCTAGCTTGAATAAGTCACAAACTATTGCACAAGTAAAAAGAAGCTTACGCAAGATTTATATGCTCTTCACTACCCACATATACCTGGCGTAAACTTCTATCCATTGTGCATTAGTGAATACTGTATTAAGTTCAGCTATTATAACAAATATGATGCAGTGGTCAAATCTTTCAACAAAGCAGGACAGTACACAGTGCACTACAACACCCTACATTCTTAATTGTATAAAAAATGTTTTTGGATGGTCCTAATGGATCGCCAGCCTTCCATTTGAAGATGCCTATGAAGACGACCAAAGAACCCCTGAATTTTGGTGAAAAATCCGCTTAACCTCATAAACTTCAAACAATATATTCTACCCCTCAAATTGAATTAGTATTTAACCTTAGGGTAGAATATTAGGTTTAAAATTTAATGGTGTTACGCGGCTTTTCCCCAAGGTTCAGGGGATGATCATGTGAACTTCTTCTAACTTTCTAACTCCATGTGGGTATTCAGTCTAGCTTGTATAAATCACAAAATATAGCACTGTAAGTAGAAGCTTTCAGGGGATTTATATGAACTTAACCGGCACAAACTTCTATGCAATGTGCATTAGTGTATACCGTACTCAATTAAGCAATAACAAAAATGACGTAGTGGTCAGATCTTTCAATCACCAAAGCGGGATGGTGAACATACATTCTTAATTGTATGAACAATGTTTTTGGATGGCCCGAATGAATTTTCAACATTAAATTTTGAAAACTCCTATTAAGACGTCTAGAGAACCCCCTGAACTTCAGTAAAAAATCCGCTTAACCTCATGAACTTCAAAAGTAGATTCTACTCCTCAAACTTTGGGGTAGAATATCCAGTTTAAATTATATGGTGTTACACGGCTTTTTCCCCAAGATTCAGGGGGTCATGTGGACTTCTCTGCACTTTCTATTTCTATATGAATCTCCATTCTAGCTAGAATAGGTCACCAACTATTTCCATATGAATCTCAATTCTAGCTAGAATTATATGCATTATACTGACAATTACATACCTGGCACATATTACTATTAGTATATACTGTAAAAATTAAGCAACAACAAATATTATGTAGTGAAAAAATGTTTCAAACGGACACGTAGGAGATCCAGGTGAACAGCACAGGCCATTTTGATCCTATCAAAGTAAGATCTATGACATTATACACACACCTTAAAATCATGCCACGACTAGATTTGAATTAAGCAGTGTAAACACAAGTTATCGCCAAATTAAAAAAAGCACAAAAAATACAAGAACGAAGCGATTTAAAAGAGAATGAATTGATGTGATCATACTTCGGCGGGTGCGCTTCTTGTACAGGATGCGATAGCCACACTCACGGCACTGGATCACATCTCCTGGCTTTAGCGTGTTTTCAGCACCACAATCTGTAGAAACATACTTTTCACATTGAAGATATGAACGAGAAACCAAATCCTTTATATTGCATAACATTTTCCCATAATGTGAGAAATAAGAATAAGTTAAGAGTCAGCAAAACAATATATCTGCAGCTCCGTTTGCTCACAGAGAACCCAATCGTCACAGCGCTTGCTTGGAGTTAAAATTTTGGTCCCAAATTTTCAGTCCTTTGTCCTACTTGCTCACTAGCGTCAGGAATCCATACACCAAATGCGTAAAGCATCGTTCATAAATCGATTCGAGGCACGGTGTAGAACAGATCCACCAAAAACAAAAATCGCCAGCACAGAATTGCGAGGGAAAGAGAGAGAGGTCACCTCCGCAGAGATAGCTGACGGGCTCCGGCTGCTGCGGATCCATCCGGAAGGGAGAGGCTCGTGTGGCGGCAGCTGTAGGGTTTAGATGAGCTAGGGTCGGTGATGTAGGGGAAGGAGGGGGGAAGAAGTAGATATAGGGCTGCTGCCGTACTAAGGTTAACGGGCTCGGCCACCAAATCAGCAGTTCGCTCTGCCAAGCCCGGCCCAATGTACAGAAAGAGAAACATATACTCCTCTCTCTCTCTCTCAGTAAGAGGAGGGAATTCTCTCGCCTCTCACGCTGCTATTTGTCCGTTTTCATCTCTTGAAAGGTTTGCCCAATCACTGCTGTTCAGTCACCCGAGTGTTCATGCCGTGCCAGACGATTTTTAGACAAATGAATGCAAGAATTGTGCGTGAACTGATCAACGCTTCCTCCCTCGGTTAACTGCCGGGATAATTGATCATATGCCCCGTTTTCTCGTGGTACTTGATCATATGCCCCATTATTCTTTGTAATTGATCATATGCCTCATTTTTGTTACCCATTTGATCATATGCCCCCATTTAATTTATTTAAATATTTTGATGCTGATTTAGACTTGCAATGACTCAAATGCCCCTCCTCTCTCCTTTCCACTTCCCTTGTTTCCACCCGCTCTCGAGTAGCGGTGCTGCCGCTAGCGCCGCCACCACCCGGCCAAGCTGCAGGGCCACTGGATCTGTCATCTCCTCGCTGGATCTCCATTCCCCGCTGGCGTCGACTCGTCCTGCCGCACCTCGACCCGACGCCAACCCTCCCAATCAGACGTAGGTCCCAACGGCGACGCCAACCCTCCCGTCGCCTCCTGCCTTTGAGGTCGCCAGAGATCACTCCCCCACCTGATCCCACCACCCCTCCCCCCCCATCAGAACTTTGCTCCCGTACCGCAACTACTCCCATCCGTGCGCCTCCCATCGGTCTCCTCCCGTGCAACAACGCCAGGTGCAGTCCGCGCCGCTAGGTCCAGCACCTCCATCCCCACACCTCTAGATCTCACGCGCGGAGCGGCTTGCTATCGCCGCGCCAGCATCCCTACCTGAAAGTCCAATGCCCCAGATACGAGGTTGACGAGGAGACGAATTGGCCGAGGGGGAGGAGTTGGTGGGGGAGGCAGGCGACAGAGGTGGCGGCGGCGGACTAGAAATAGAGAGAAGAGAGGAGACAGGCCAGAGGGGCATTTGAGTCATTGCAAGTCCAAATCAGTATGAAAATATTTAAAATAAATCAAATGGAGCATATGATCAAATAGACAACGAAAAATAAGACATCCGATCAATTGTAAAGAATAAGAGGGCATACGATCGAGTGCCACTAGAAAACGGGGCATATGATCAATTATCCCGTTAACTGCCACAGGGAGGGGAGTTGCCCGTGCCGTGCGCGCGCCGGCCAGATTCGTGGATTAAGATGAAGAGTTGGGGTCGCGGATCGTCTTCTTGGTTCTGAGGACAGTTGAAGATATGTGGTCAGTCCTCGGCACCGCGGCGAACGGCGTCGGCAGGCTCCTTGGCAACGCCTTCCTCGCGCCATTCAGAACTCTCTTCGTCGCATCGTGCGAGTAAGCCCCTGCGCATGCGCTGCTGCTTCGTTTGTCGTCGCGTCGGTCTTTTACTAGTTAATTTCCTCCGGAAAGAAACGACAACCCAAAATTGCTGTGTGATGCATTAGATTCTACCGGTTTCTGGTGGATTTGTGAGCAAGTTTTTTCCTTTTTGATGCAAGATTTTAGAGAGAAAAAGTGATACAATTGTGAGCATGGATTTGACACCAATTCTTCCCAAAGTGGCGTTTGTTCAGGGAGATGGGATGTGGCATGCTTCCTCGAGCACTTGTGCATCTCCAGTTTAGCTAGGTTGTTCATGGTTCTGGTGCTCACCTACATCAGTAAGTGAGATACCACTCCCAGTCCCACCAATGCCATATTTTACAAAGTACATCTTGAACGAATGAATTCCCTTAGAGAACAATGTTGGTGTTTTCACCATCTTTCGATGCAGTGCTGTTCTTCGTGTACCTCATGTGCAAAATAGGCATCATCCAGTGCGTAGTGAAGAGCGCCTGCAAGATGGCCGCGGCGGCATGCTCGGCCTGCTGCCACGGGCTGGGGGCCACGTCGTGCTTCCTCTGGCGCAAGCTGCGAGACACGAAGCGCGTGTACCGCAGTCGCCGCCACCGACTGCCCCGAGACATCGAAGGAGGAGAAAGCTCCACCTCAAGCTCCGACGAGGAGGAAGGCTCATCTGATCGTGAACACGATCACGAAAGGAGCGTGAGCAGTGCGAGACGGAGCAGAGCGAGAGGGGGGTCGTCGGTGAGGGAGAGGAGGAAGGACAGGCTGCGGCGGTCGCTGCGCCTGAGGAGGCTGAACTCGATGAAGGATCAGCACACTGCGATGAGAAGCCATGGGGAGCGGAAGGCATCACCACCGCGTTGGGTTGGGGAGAATCGAGGTGCCGTCCCCGTCGCGGCGTGTCCGTAGCTCGGCGAGGCGCAGATGAAAGTTGGGGGCGCGCGCTAGAACTACAATGAGTAGAGTGAAATTGTTGGCAAGAAATCTGTGTCCGCGATATCCGTCCGTTCTATGATATAACGTTTGGCTAATTCTCAGGCAACTGAAATTCTTTCAAATCTCAATCGATTTTTCGTCCGTTGCATCGTTTTCTGAGATTCGTACGCCGTTGGCTTGGGCGGTGCCGCTTTGGATTTGTGTTCCAGACTCTTCTGCATTTTATTTTTCGGTTCTCGTGCCAGACAGTTGTTTGAGAGAGAGGAAAGGGGAATGGGAGGCGACCGACGATCTCCCCGCCGTGCGCCGCCCTCCGCGAGGCGTCTCCGGCATGCGTGACCGTCCGTGAGGAGTCTCCGCCGTTGGCGGCCCTCGCCGCGCGCCGCTATCCACCGCATGCCGCCCTCCACCACGCTCTACCCTCCGCTGCACTCCGCCACGGTCCCTCCGCCGTGCATCGCCCTCCGACCTTCGCGTGCCACCCTCTGCCGCACGCAGCCCTCCGCCACAGGCCCTCCACCGCACACCACCCTCTGCCGCGTTCCCCTCCTCGGCGCGCAAATCTCTGGCGTGCACCGCCCTCCTCCGGCATCAGTGGCACATCTTCGGCATCAGCGACGCATCTCCGGCGTTCGTGGCTGTGGGCTTCTTCTCTACCTCATCACCTTCTACTATAATTCTTCTGTGGTATGTGCCAAATTTTCTTCTCTGTTTTTAGCTTGAATCGGTAGCTCTCCATGCTTCCCGTTAGATGGTCCTAGCATTTGGATTTGTTTAGAGATCATGTATTCAATGGGAGATTGTTTTTGGTTTTGTGCTTGAAGTTAGGTTTGAATTGCGATGTGCTTTTAGTGCCTATAGTGATTGTGCATGTCCATGTGGTGGTAATGAGGGTTTCAGCTTTTTTTATTATGCATGTATGATGTAGATTTCATGTTCATGTGGTTAGGGTTTTATGCTTTTTTTTATGATATTTGATTGGATAAACCCATTAGTTTGATGTGGTTTAGATGGTTATATTATCAGTTGGTTCAAGCAGGTTGACCGTGAAGAAAATTCGTCTTGTTAGCAGGCATGTCTTAATTGGCTAGTTTCTATTTTAGTGGTATGATGTATTGCTGATTTGCCTTGTTGCTGTAGGGCACTAGATTTTGTTACTTTTTTTTCTGTAGCTCTGCTCATTGAATCTCGTAGTTCCATTTGTGCTAGTATCATAGCTAATTCAGTGTCATGTTTGTACTTAAGCTACTATGTATTATAGTTGATTGATTGATGCTGTTAGTATCTCTTAATAGGCTAGCACTAGCTGCAAAAACTCATCAACCTTGTTGATCAATTTTTTTCTTTCATTATGAATTACATGTTAGAGCTCAATGTGGACCAGAGCACTTCAGGGAATAAAATGTGTGTTCAGTTCAATGCTTTATGCATTCCAACTATTCTTTTGATCAAATAAGAGTGAGCTGCCCATACCCAAAGAGACTCTTAGTCCAATGGAGGGTTGTTGTTTGAATGATACAACACTAGCAAGTGAGTATTCCCTGTTGTAGTTTCTCAAATGCAAATTTTAGATGTCTCAGGTCTAAGGATTCATACTCTTTTCACAGAATGCTAGATTTGAGAGTGAACATATATCGTTGCATTCTTTCTTTGCTATAGTATGGCCTTGATTGCATTTTAGTTGCATACCGTTTTTGATAAAGTTGCATGTTTATATACGTGCAATTTTTCTTGTGTTCATGCGCAACTTTTGAGTTGTGTTGTTTACATATTATTACATGCCATCCCTTGTTGCATGCTAGCTGGTTAATGCTTAATGTTGCTGAATTTCGTCATGCATATTTACTTCTTTTCAAATTCCATTCATGCTTTTATTCAAGTCTTCGTCATGGGAAGGAGAAGAAAGATACATGATATTGATGATGACAATTCTGTGCAAAGCATTGGTCATGAATCAGATTTTGAGAAGTCCATCTCTGTCCCTGATGATACTGCTGATGATTCCAATGTATGATTTCCTTTTTTTCCTTCTTAACCCTTCTTAACCAGATTTTTGTTTGACCGATTCAATACATTGATTTGTAGGATGAATATTCTTCAAATGGTTCAATAGATCCGGTGTTTTTGAAGAATATGAGGAAATTGGTGTTGTGAATTTTCTTTTTATCTCATTTCAGTATCTTTTTGGCTGCTTTGTTTTTTTTTGCAATTGTATTGAGTTCTTTTATTTTGACTAGTTGTTCTTACTCTTTAGGTTACACTATCTAAAGCAAATATATTTCAAAAAAGTTCTAGAAATGCTGAGAGAAAGGTGCGCTTTCTTTTTTTTATTGTGTTTCGATTATGCATCTTATCTTTATATTTAGATGTTGATATTTTATTGTGCTAATTATGTGTTTTAAATTGTATATGCAGAGAGGGAATGATGTTGTTCAGGATGTCAATATTGGAGCAAAGAGGATTGTTAGTAGATGCAATCTTGGCTATTTTTCTCATATTATCAAGAGTTTGTCAATGGATCATAAAAATGTGATTAGGAACTATGGGTTTGGTTCTTTGCTTCATTTTGATTGTGAGCCTGTTCTGAGATCTTTTGCCCAATGGATTGCTAACCATGTCAATACTAGAAGTGGTGATATTGTCCTAGACACAAAGGTCATATCAATGAGTCCAGAGTCTGTCCATATAGTTCTAGGTATACCACTTGGGGGTAGGCCAACGAAATTCAATCTTGAAGCAACAAAATCAACTTTTCTTGATGTTATTGGTAAGAATCTCTCCCTACGATCAAATTCTTCGAGAATAGTGTCATGAAGGGGAATCTGTCCAATGATGAACTTGTCCGCAATTTCTTGGTTGTTGCTCTGTCAGTTTTTCTTTGCCCAGATTCAAACACATTTCCTAGCACGAAGTACCTTGGAGCTTTGATTGACCTAAAGAAGCCAAAAACTATGACATGTCCAAATTTGTTTTTGAATGGTTGATTGCTTATATCCGTAAGTACCATAGAGATTGTAAGAAGCCTTCTAATGGACCAACTACTCTTGGTGGATGCATATATAAGCTGGCTGTAAGTAAAAAAGTTTATGTTCTTTCTCAATTTATTCCGTTGCTTATATTATATCAACATTTTGTGCTTCATCTGAATCTGTAAAACTTGTTTTTGGTGTTGCCTTTATCTGAATCTATATAACTTGTTTGCATTTATAGGTCATTTACCTCGATTTTTTAGATTTGGTCTTCAGACTATTCCTATTGGGTTTCGTAGGATAACTGTGTGGAAGCATTCCATAATCAAACAGTTTGCTACTTTAGATTGTGACTCGAATAATGAATTCGTATGCGTCCTGTAAGTTTAGCATCATTTATTCGGGTGCTGCTCATTTTGCATGTGTGTTATATTAATTTTTATTTTGATGATTATTTTTTACAATGTTCTTACAGGTGAAAGATATTTCTCTTATTGTTTACAAATCTGGTTGTGTTGGGTGTTGTGGCACCCATTCTAGGCCTGATAACAATTCTTTTGAGTTTAGATCTTTACTGGATGCTAAAGTTGCTAACATGATGCCTGAGAAGATTAGTTTCTTTTTAGTTTTTGACTTATCTTTATTCATATTTTCTAGTTAGAATTTTTTATTACTGTATGTTTATATTCAGGTTAAGGATGATATTGTTGACATCTTTACAAAGTTTGAGATGCAAGTTGATAAGGATTCTGTAAAACCAGCAGAGGATTTAGTTCTTGACATTATGGAATGTTTGATAGCTGCAAGTGGATGTCGCTCTGAAGACAATGATACAAGACCTAATGATGATATAGATAATTCTAGAGACAATTGTAATGGTGTCATAGATCTTGGTGATTTTGAGAGATTGAATTCTATGAATCAATGTAAGTAGTTCTATTGCAATTTTCAGTTATATAATTTTCTATATCTTTGATTTTTGACTGATTTCATTGTATTTTAATGTGTTCTTGTAGATGGTAGTTTTAGTGAGCAGTTAATAGTGAAAGTGACATCTCATGAAGATACCGTTGAAGTCCCTCTAGAAGTTTGTAGGCCATCAACAAAGAGACAAAGGGCTAGAGTTGATTATCAGCAAAATAATAGTCAAGATTATGTTTCTTCTAGAACAAGATGACGACTGAAATGTTTAGAGTCACCTAGGAACTCACCATCCATTCAAGGGGCCTATGTTCCTAATGCAGTTCAGGTATTGAGTCCTAGTTTTGTTTTCAAAACAATCTTTGGTAGCTTCAAATTTCTGAGTTGGTAATATTTGTTGAGGTCAAGCTGGTTGGTTTGCAATAGTTATTTAGTTTTTCTCAATTTTCTTTCACCTATGCAGCTTCATGTTTGCTTTGATAATTCCATGTTTGCATTATATTGATCTCTCTCATTCTTTGTTGTTTTTTAGTATTGTATTACCTTATTTGGTCTCCTTTTCTGATGTATGATTCAGGAGAATTCTAGATCAAATATTGATGCAGTTTTTTTAAGGAATACTCCACAATCTTGTGTTGCTGTATCAACATTAAAGTGCATGGATAATAATAGTAATGCAATACATGTTCAACAAGTGCACACTATTCTTTCAGCACCACATAACATTCAACAGCCAATGCAATTTGTGCCCCAAAACCCAATTCAAGAAGTCGGAGTTGCTTTGACTAGTACCCAGGTATTTTACTTACTTTTAGTAAATTCTAGTTTGCCTTTTTTTCCTGTTCCTACATATGTTATTGTTTAATTTGGTATGATTATATTCAGAGCCAGACAATATTAAATAAGACTTCATACCACATCTCCGTAATGCTTATTTTAGTTTTTTCAGTCCAATTCATATTGTGTATTGATATTTTCTACTAGACCCCTATAGTGATGGAAACTTTGGCATTCTCTACTAGCGTTGTTCAAGTGTATAACTCGCAAAGGTCATCCCAAGCAAAACAAAAATCAAGTTAGCCACTACCTCCATCTATGCCACTTGCTATTAGAAAAAGCTTTGATATTGTAAGTTCTTGTATTCTGGACAAATTTTTCTTTCATTTCCTCACTTCGCTTTTATCATTGTTCTAGACTTGGGATATGGAAGTGTTGTTTCAGCTTTTTATTTGTTTTAGTGTTGCAAATAGCTGTAACTTGTCATGATATGATATGCTGCAAGTAGTTCTCAGACTGTGTATAGTTCTGTACATTCTCAGATTTCTTATAATTTGTGCATTCTCAACCATGATAGAAGATTACTATCTTTAATGGATCGGTTTATTCCTAACTGCGTCTTTTGAAGTAACACACTTAGCCTCTCCTAGTGCTAGATATATGGTACATTTAGCCATGTTGCATATCAGTAGATATAGTTTTTTGTTGAAATATACAGTATGATATGTCTTGTATATTCTCAGCTTAGCAGGATTTTACTGTTTGTTTGTGTCTATTTGATTTTCTTGTTGGATTGATTATTCTGATGTGAATTTTTTTTGCTAGATACCCATAGTAATGCAAACTTTGTCACTCACTACTGATGTTGCTCAAGTGCATAACTCACATTTATCTTCACAAGCCAAACAGAAATCAAGCCAGCCATTACCTCCATTTATGCCTCTTCCAATTCAAAAATGCGTTGATATTGTAAGTGTAATAACTTTTTTACTTACACTTCCCATGTGTCATTTTTTCTCTACTTGAATCTTGCATTTGCATGTTTGTTTCAGTCTTCTCAAGATTCACCAGAGGTTGTGTTTCGTGGAGAGAAAAAATTAGTAGAGATCTACAATGACATGTGCAATACATCCGATGACTTGTACAACCAACATAGGAGTTCTTCTGGTAAAAGGCAAGCACAACATGATCCTAAGAGGTTGCTTGCTCCCGGCAAGTACAAGGCTTCTCCATATGGTGACAATAAGATCAAGTTCTTTGTTTTTAGTTCAGAAATTAAATATCATGATGCTATAGTTAGAATTGCTGGTATTGAGCAGTATAAATTGTAAGTATCTTCTATATGTATTTTGCACTTTCATATTATGTTTTGTTTCTAATTAAAACTCATTTTTTTCAGCAATGATTGTATTGACTAGGACAAAGCGAAGTTGACTTTTAGCTCCCTGGATAGTTCACTAAAGCATAGAGGTTTTGTGGACACTTATGTTATCAATGCATTCTGCAGAAAGTTGTCATTAGATACTCGTCCAAGGGACTCAAATTTTTTCCACTCCATTTCTATAAGTACTCAGCTTCATTTTTTCCATTCTATTTCTTGCATATAGTTGATTTGTTATATGGTTCAGGCTTCTATTTGATTGCATAGGCTGTCTTTGTGATTCATCCACAATGTTTTTGAATTTGTATTTAGGAGCATTTAGTGAAGTTGAATGATTATCCAAATGAACAAATTTTGCATGGAAAGAGGGAAATGGTTTGGAGGTGTTTTGATCTTGCTTGTGGAGCTAAGGTTATTCATATATGAGAGATTGTAAGTTCATTCAAACTCTTTCCAATTGCACTTATATTTTATCATACTTCTTTATATTATTTTTTTGTTTTGGGCTTTCTTCCCTACTCTATATGATGAACATTGGTTTATGTTTGATGTGCTGTTCTAACACCGGATGTTTGTATTCTTGGACTCCCTTCATGATGAATTCAGTGATTATTACAGGAATGTGTAGAGCATTATAGTGAGTACAACCTTCTTCATTCTTTTTTACTGTTCTTTTATTTTCGATGTAAGGTGTGTGCAATTTTGTATTTTAGATACCAAATTTTATCAAAACATAGCAAGAATTTGGTTCGCAGCCCAATATTGACTTTTCAGATTTCACTGTGTACTTTCCTAAAGTTCCTTCTCAGGGAAATCCATAAGAGCCTGTTTGGAAGGCCGATTTTAGGCCCAAAACCGGTGTAAAACACGGGCCTGGAAAATCATTCGGCTTGGGCTGGTTTTGGGCGTTTGGATGGCTGGTTTTGGGCCGGGCCGAAACCGTCATTTTGACTAATACACCTGTAAAAAAAACCATTGTTCCCTACACCCCATTTCTAATCCGCTCGGGCCGCTCCCTCACCTCTCTGGTCTTCTCCCAATCTCCCGTGCTCACCGGCGCTGCCTCCGCCACCCTACCACCACACCACGCCACGACCTCCACCCCGAACGTGAGAGGGGCGCAGCGACGATCTTCCATGGTGACGTTGCCTGAATTCTCCGTGCGACCACGACGGCGTCGAGTCTCTCCTCCGCGTGACTATGACGGCACCAAATCTCTCCTCCACGGGACCTCAACGGCGCCAAATCTCCTCCGCATGCGACCACGACGACGTCAGATCTCTCCTCCGCGTGACCGCGACGATGCCGGATCTCCTCTGCGCAACCACGACTGCGGTGGATCTCTCCTCCATGCGACCGCGACAGCGTTGGATCTCTTCTGCGCGACCCCGATGGAACTAGAGCAGGAGTCGCTGGCCGAGAGCAGGGGTACCCTTGTCCACGTGCTCCGTCTGGAGGACGCGTGTGGAGCATGGGTTGGGGGTCACACTCGACACTGAGCTCACCCGCCTCACCGCTGACTACCTCCGCTGCTGCTCCATGTGTCACTGCTCTGCCTCTTCTTCTCTCGAGCTCTGTGTTGCGTAGGTGTTGTACGGGAGACTTCCTCCTGTTCAACAGAATGAGCTCCTCACGCAGAGAACCTTCCAGGTTTGCTCTCCGCATCATCTCTTTCCCCATCTCTTCAGTTTTTTCGCATCACTCTCTCTTGAGACTCGATCTCCTCTCTTCTTCCTCTTCTCTCACAGTCTCCTGATTTCCTCTCTAATCTTTCCTGCAGGTTTTTATGTTTTGATAACTAATTGATGCTGATGTTTCGATCGAAGGGCAGAAGGATATGGTAGCTCACTTGAATGTTCATATGAGAACATCGTTCAACAAGTTAATTTTGTGTGATGTATTGAGATTGTGTGATGTATTTGAGATCTTGACCATTTGTTCACCACATTTGGTTTACAGTAGTTCGTTATCCAAACAGGACTTGACAGGCTGGGAAAATTCCATTGTATTCATGGTGGTCAGTAAAATGCCATTGTAAACTATTTACAAGGGTATATAATACATGGATGCCAAACGGGGCCCAAGTTTTTTGTGTAGTACCATTTTAATCGAAAAAATTGTATAACTTATAGTTTACTGAATAGTCCTATCTTTGTGTTAACATGTGATTTTTGATTTGTTTTCCTTAGGCTTGATTGTTGTATTTTGTCATGAAATACATGGAATTGTTGAATCCTCGTTGTCAGCTCGTGGATTGTTTCTCACAAGTTGATATTCCACATATCCGTTGCTTATATGCAAATCAAATGCTTTTTAGTCAACACAACAAGCTGACTGACACTCAAGAACTTGTTTAAAACTTTGATCCAAGGGTATTGTCTTCATTACTGTTGACTTCTTTAGTTTTTTCTTTCAATGTACCATTCAGTTTGATATTTTTTGCTGTTGTCTATTGCAGAAGCATGGTCGTTATGCCGGGCAGGTGTGACCTTGAGAAGGTCAAGGATTTGAGGCTTCCTCTTTTTAGTAGTCTTGACTAGTTATCAACTTTTGTATTTAGAACAAAGGATAAGTATAACTTGTGTGATTGTAATGTGGCTTGATTGTTCGAACTCTGTTGTGGATGATATGAACAAATGCACAGTTACTGTGACTATGAGTTTTGCTTTGTTTTTCCTTTTTGCAATGATTATACTTTGTTTTATCTATCTTCTTCCGATCATTCTTCATTCCTAATGTTTCAGCTTCATAAAATTGGAAATCACACTCAGGTATTAATGTTTTTATTTTCTCCTAGTATTTATTATTGAAGTCCTTCTATGTGTGAAGCCTCACTGTGTATGAATTTTTTTTCAGGCCATTCAATTTCATGATCAGCTTTCATGCACTATTTCCTCCTTTATGTAAGTACAAGTATATTATGTATTTCATTTATTGTTTAGTTTATAGTATATTTTCTATCACAAGTTATATGATTGTGAAAAGAACACATAATCTATAGCTACTCTGCATGGCATTTTGATCATAACATTCAAATCCACATAAATCATATGCATTTTGCTTTGTCATCAAAGATATGCCTATCATATTACAATAGCAAAAGGTTTCCTTCTAAAAACTGTGAAGGTTCGTAATAAATTATAACATCCAATGCTGTGAATTTAGATAAACTATTCATTTGTTGTCTCTCTATGTAGCTATTCTTTTTCTTCAATTTCTTGGTTGCTTCTCAACAATGTTGTCTCTCTTGTTATCCCGATTGTTGCTTATCTTGTTGGATGTCTCTTTTTGACTCTTATTGCCTGCAATTTTGTAAAAAAAATTATTAGTCCATGTGTTCAATAAATTTTATGAATTATGTATGTCGGTTCTTACCTTGGGCCATACCTTCTCTTTTTCTCTTAATTGTTCGAATACCTCCTTCTTGTTTGTCCTTACAAGTCGTGATATTGTGATCATGTGATCCACATCCACTACATGTAATTTATTGTTTTGTTGTCAATTGCTCCACTAGTGTCTTCTGCCTACCGGCTATTGGCGGTCTTCCTTTTGTCGTTGATTGTTTAGGATCAAGAAGTTCTATTAGTGATCCATTCCCTATTGTTTGGTTCAATTGCTTATTTGGCGTTGTTGTGCTTTGTGTTTCTTCCGATTGATCATGTGGTCGCTGCTCTCTTCCTCCTCTATCATCTGGGTTTGTTCCTCCTTGTGTCACACCATCTTGCATCAGCATGATTTGTCTTTCAAGCATTTTTATTTGTTCTGATAAGTAATTGTATCTTTCTGGTGTTCTTGATGCCTCAAATGCTAGTTCAATGCACCTCCTTGATAAAATATTGAATCTGAATTCATTGTCTGCCCTTCCTATATCTGTTGGTAGCTTGGAATCAATTTCTTTCTCACATTTTTTTCCTTTGGTCTCCATCTGCCGATGAAATATTTTTTTGACAGTTCATCTATGTTTAAGTACCTAACCATCTTTATGACATGAGAACATAGTAGACATCTTTCGTAAACTTTGCACACATGCAAGTGTAATCCTATACATGTAGGTTCACCATGACCACAAATCTTCTAGATCTAAAATCTTTTATAGCATGAGCATGTGATTTGTAAACTTCATAAATCTCATTCTTTTTGACCTCATTGACATGATATTGTGAAGTTTGGATTACTTGCTTCTGGACTTGTTAAATATGCTTCTATTGTATAGTTCTCTAGCTTGTCGTTCCACATATAAATCAGACCAGTATGTTGGCCTTGTTCCTCTTGTCACTTTATCTTTCTCCTTTTGGTGTTCCTATATATTTTCTGCTATTGTGTCATATTGCCGAATAAAGCTAATGACACTATATGTTGAACTCACATCAGCCATGAATAATGAGTTGGTTCCTTCACTTCTTGCAGTTGTTTGAATGAATGGGTAGAATTGTTGCTTGTAGTATACAGGTACAAATCTTTCTCTCATGCCCCACATGTCGTTGAAGTACTTTATATGCTGTACACCATAGTACTCAATCATTCTTGACCACATTGCTTCAAATTCTGATACTGTTAGTGAATTGTTTATGATGTCATGAAAATCGTCATGTAAGCGTGGCTTTGTAGCAAACGTCATTTTTGCCTTTTCTGGCGCCTTCTTTAATATGTGTAACACATAGTTTATGTGGTTTGTGTTT
Source organism: Stipa capillata (assembly GCA_019208055.1). Classification (NCBI taxonomy): domain Eukaryota; kingdom Viridiplantae; phylum Streptophyta; class Magnoliopsida; order Poales; family Poaceae; genus Stipa; species Stipa capillata. The sequence goes on along the minus strand of JAGXJF010005870.1, from coordinate 253,104 downwards.
GGAAAAACAACCAGTATTGCATTTTGCATTGTAACATCTTGGTTTGTGATAATGCTCTTTGCTGCTTTTCCATTCATGCATGTCAGGAATGTTTGGAATAGCCATTTGAATGTATTTGCACTTTCATCTTGTAGAAATACACAACCAAACAAGCAATTATCTCCATGACCATTTATTCCGACAAACGGAGCAAACCTCATATCATATCTATTTATCTTGTATATGGTGTCGAAGCTCACACTATCACCAAACCAATGATAATTCATCCTACATTGTCCATCATACCAGAAAAGATTCTTTACTTTGTTCTTTGCATCTATGTCAAATGTGTAGAAGAACATAGGAGCTGCTGCTTGTTTCTTTGAGAAGTGATTTAGTACTTGCACCATATCATTTTGAGTGCATTCTTTCCTGATTTGAGTTCGTAGGTTGCTTATATGCTTCTTTGTGTATGCTACAGCAGATAGATCACCCCTTAGGAACGACATGATCGCCATTATCTTCCTATTTGGCAAATTTACCTTATTGCATGTTTTGATCATCTCTTTCTCTTCTGTTATCATGTGCTTATGCGATCTCAGAAATCTTGACTCCCCTGGTGGATGTAGCTCATGGTTGTGTTCAAGGATTAGCTTAGTTACTTCTCATTTTCCATCCTTTATAGTAACCACCATTTGAGCTTTACACCCAGTCTTTATTATGATGTCTCTCTTCCTTTGCTTTGTATTTCCATCAGATTCTTCTCCTTTCTTCTTTGAAGTTCTATTTTTCTTGCTTTGGCTTGCTGGTGTACATTTATCTGCTTGCTCTTGTGATATATCTGTATGTTTTGGCTTGCCACTTCTGTTGCACAATAGTGTGATCCTTGTCACTGCATTGTCATTCTTCTTTTTTCTTGAGTGATAATTTGCTGCCTTGACCACTGAAAAGCCTATTATGGAAGCATAGTCATTATAGAAACTGTGTGCTGCTGCTTCACTCTCAAAAGTCATATTTATCTGTGGTAAATGATTGCTTTCTCCTTCCCGACTTAACTTTTCAGCTCTTCCTATACTCTCATTCTCTAAGAATATGCTAATATCCAGGCCCATCGAAGAGCATGTGCGAGCTGGGCGACTGCACAGGGCCCCCAAATAATTGGGGCCCCCAAATTGCAGTTATGTGTCATTAGGGATATACTTAATCACCAGGCCTGTTAATCACTAATTAGTTAATCGGAGACGACGGAGAGAAAAAAGCCCAGCGGCCGTTCGTCCGCCTGCGTCGTCCGCCTGTTCATCTGCTATTCCGCTGCGTTCCGCCGTTCCGGCGTTCCAACTTCCGAGCGGCCGAGCGGCGAGCGGCATCCGGTGAGCGTCCTGATTTCGAAGACGGCACTGGTACGTGCAAACCAACAGCAAAAGTCCTAATTACTTAATTAGACTAAGCAATCCGGTCCAACTCCTGGAGTTCTCGGATGTTTGGAACTTGCTCCACGGCCTACACTTCGATCCCAACGAGTAAGAAACCTAGTTGCTGTACTCACAATACATATATCATATACACAGGCACTGCATATACACCCTAACTCCTCACGCACCGTCGCACTCACACACCATCAGACATCAGCAGATCAACCGATTCAGCCCATCACTGATTGCAGCCTTGCAGGTAAAAATCAATTCATTGCAAATTTGCAATTGAATCTCCATCAACGATAAGCCTAGAATTCATGGATTTAATTTAAATTATTTTTGTTTAGTCATATGAATTTTTGTTGATAAACCTATAATTTGCTCTCATAATTTAATTCAGATTATTTTTATTTGTTTATAAAGCAGGAAGAATCATGAACTCTAGAAGTAGGAAGCATGATTCTGGTGCTGAGAAGCGTAAAAAGAAACAAAGACTAGAAGCAGCAGCTCTATCTCAAAAGGGTGCTCTTGATAGATTTGTTGTTAGAGAATCTCAATTTAATTCAGAAAATGAAACTCCGGATGACGGTCATGGTGATGATGCAGTAGTGCTTGAGGCTCAGACTGCGGAAATTGATAATATTACCAGTGATGGTGATGACGGTAATATTGCCGGTGAAGGTGATGATGCTAACATTGTCGATGCAGGTAATGATGCTAATATTGCCGATGACATCAGTAATTTTTTTCAACCTGATATATTTGATCCAAGAACTTGGGATGCACTTGATCCTAAAATAATTGATATTTTGGTGCAAAAGGGTCCTAAAAGAGACTTGTCTATTGAGCATGGTCCTAGAGACAATTTGTCTAGAAGGTTTTCTGCATTATCATACACTAGAGTTCTCTCAAATGAAGAAAATTGTGACAGAGAATGGCTTGTGTACAGCAAAGAACTTGACAAAGTATTTTGTTTTTGCTGCAAATTATTAAGAAAGGGGCTTGTGAGAGGTCATTTAGCAAATGAGGGCTTCCGTGACTGGAGTCATCTTGGCAGTAGACTTAAAGAGTATGAAACTAGTAGAGAACACATCACAAATATGGCTGCATGGTATAACTTGCGTCTCAGGTTGCAGAAGAATCAAACAATTGATAAAGTTGCTCAGCGAGAACTTGAAAAAGAAAAGGAGCATTGGAGAAAAGTTTTGCTCAGGATTATTTTGATTGTACAATTTCTTGCAAAACATAATATAGCATTTCGTGGCAGTAATAGCAAGTTGTACCAAGACAGTAATGGCAATTTCTTAGGACTGGTTCAAATGTTGGCTGAATTTGACCCAGTTATGGAAGAGCATGTTGAACGCATCACCAGTGAGAAAATTCGTGATCATTATCTTGGTCCTTCCATCCAGAATGAGTTAATAAATTTGCTAGCTGTTGCAATCAGGTCTGAAATCATTAGAAAGGTAAAAGAAGCAAAGTACTTCTCAGTTATACTTGATTGTACTCCTGATGCAAGCCACCAAGAACAGATGTCTTTGATAATAAGGTATGTTGATACATCTTCAGATCTTGTTTGCATTGAAGAATCTTTTTTAGGTTTTTTGGATGTGAATGATACCACTGGCCAAGGATTGTTTGATGTTCTAGAAGAGGAATTGAAGAGTCTTGACCTTGATGTAGACAATGTGAGAGGACAGGGATATGATAATGGATCGAATATGAAAGGAAAACATCAAGGGGTACAAAAAAAATTTGGATATAAATCCAAGAGCTTTCTATTCAGCTTGTGGTTGTCATAGTCCAAATTTGACACTTTGTGATATGGCAAAGTCTTGTCGTAAAGCAACAGAATTTTTTGGAGTTATACAGCGCATCTATACAACATTTGCTAATTCTACTAAAAGATGGCAAATTCTTAAAGATAACATAAAAGGATTGACTCTCAAGTCATTGTCATGTACTCGTTGGGAGAGTCGTATTGATAGTGTTAAGGCTATAAGGTTTCAAATCCTAGAAATAAGGGAGGGTTTACTACGAGTGGCTGAAAGTGATAATGATCCATTGGCAAGTAGTGAAGCTAAATCATTGGCGGAAAATGAACTTGGTGGCTTTGATTTTTTAGTGGCAATAATCATCTGGTATGAAATACTATCTGCTGTTAATTTGATCAGCAAGCAGCTACAATCAAAGGATATGCTTATTGATATTGCAATTGAGTCTGTACAGGGACTGATTTCCTTTTTCATGAAGTATAGAGAAACGGGCTTTTCAAAAGCATTGGAAGCTGCAAAAGAAATTGCAATGAAGATGGATATTCATCCAGAGTTCTGCACCAAGCGTAAAATCAAAAGAAAAAGACAATTTGATGAGGACGCAGATGATGCATTTATTGATTCACAATCTGCAGAGGAGTCATTTATGGTCAATTACTTTATACCTGTTGTTGATCAAGCTATAGCTTCACTTACCAGGAGATTTGAACAATATCAGGGGTATGAAAAAACTTTTGGTTTCTTGTTCACTTCAGATAGGCTACAATCCTTGGATGATAAGAGTTTGATGGCTGCTTGTGCTAATCTTGAGGATGCACTTAAGAGTGGAGAACATAAAGATATTGACGGACAGGAATTGTTTCGGGAGTTAGTTTTTGTCCGGGAAATACTTAAGGAATCTATGGGTCCTCTTGACATTCTGAAGTTTTTAAAGAAGCTCCCCTTTTATCCTGTTACTATTATTGCATATAGAATTTTGTTAACCATTCCTGTGACTGTTGCATCTGCGGAAAGGAGTTTTTCTAAACTGAAGTTGTTGAAATCCTACTTGCGTTCTACTATGACACAAGAAAGACTCAATGGATTGGCGACAATATCACTTGAAAATGATATCTTGGAGAAGATTAATTATGAAGATATGATTGAAGATTTCATTTCAAGAAATACTAGACGGATGATGCTTTTCAGTAGAACATGAGGTCAGTTTATTACTTTAGTACCACCTTTACTCTTTTTAGCATTAATGTTTAATATATTTCTAAATATTGTAGTGTACGAACACATATTGATGTTATATTTCTAAATATTTTACATTTCGCCCTGGGCCCCAAATTCCTAGAGACGGCACTGCTAATATCTTCTATTGTAATATGTTCTTGTTGATGCTGTTGCTGCTCTTATTCTTCGATGTTATCCGTTTGATCCTCATTTCAGTCTTCCATAACATTGGCTTGATAGTCTGCATTGAACTCATCTCCTTCTTGATCTGAACCAAACTCGGTATTGTTAATGGTATTGTTATTGTAGTTCCCCAAATGGCTTGATTCTGAATATTCTTCTGCTTCAGGTTGTTGTAGCCAAGGGAAGAAATCATCTTTGATGCTTGTGCTCAAGTTTATGTCATTATATTACACAAAGTTAATATGGAACATAAGTTAGTTCATGCTTGTGCTCAAGTTTCATGTCATGCTTAATTTACTTGTGTAAGTGCTGAAAAGAAATTCATTCATACCTCTAAATTGAAAGGAGCTTGTAGGATGTGTGTGTAGCTCGCTATTTGACCTTCAATACCATCATTGTGAAGCTGCCCAAAAATTTCCATCTGCTTCATAAGTGATGTGTATGGTTGGCTATCATCTTGTGAATCAGGCATCTGCGTGAAACATGTACGATATCGTTTTCATTTTTTCAAATGCCAATGAATTGCATTATGTAAATGTAATGTATGAATTTTCAGATATTACAAGGTACATTTTATTTATTTGCATATCAGTTGTACTATTCTTGCACATGTTTCCTACTGCAATTTTAGTGTAAGGTGTGTGCAATTTTGAATTCGATATAATGTATGCATCTGTTGAATTAATTTAATTTTTTAAAGTTCCAGTACATTATACTTGTTCTTACACACTATGAGATAGTGCAAATACTATGCAATGCTTGTGCACTTTTTCTATCAAGGTTCAGGGTTCATCTATTCTAGAAATTCTATCTAATATAGGTATCTTTTCTTTCATATTTTGGTTCCTTTTCTTTCTACCATGCACTTGTTGTTTTGATTCTTTTTCTATCAGGGTAAATCTACTCTAGAAATTCTATCTAACTTAGTTAATTTTGTCTCAGACTTTGGTTATGTTTTCTTTATTTTGAGTGGCATTATTTATATTCTAACTTGATTTTCTTTATGTTTTTGATTCAGGAATCAATATAGATGAGAATTGATTTTGTTTTCTGATCTAGGGTTTGAGATTTGTTAGATTTTTGAGAAATTTGTTCCAAGAGTTAAGCTTCTGCTACCGTGAATGTGAAAAAGAGTGGGGCAAGGAGTGATGGAACTGGGATCATACCATGTTGTTCTTCATCAAGCTGATGCATCCGATGTCCTGATTTTTCTTTGTTCTTTTGCTCTCTTGTTTCTCTGTCGTCATCCTCCTCCATGGTCTCTTCTTTTTCTTTCTTTTTTCTTGAGGAAGGGGTAAGAAGACAGTGCTTTTTTAAGCACAAGATATGTTGGGCTCAGTAAGTTCTTGGCCCACTAATTATAGGCAGAAGTGGGTAGAAACATCAGCCCTTTAATTATGTTGATGTTTCAAAATTGCACTACGTTAAACTTATTCTTGCATATTGTCGTCAAGCGCAAATTGTGTACGATTGATGTGTAATTTTTGATAATTCTTTTTTCGTGGTTTCTATTTCTTTTTGATCCCCTTCTTTTTTCAACAATGAAGTTTCTGCCTTTTTTCTTGGAAGAAGATTAATAACGTTGTGTTTTTGTTGTCTGTAAATATCTTACTTTAGTGGATCAGATCGTAACATTGTAGTCCAGTAGGCCCTTTACAAGTTGGCCCATTAATCTCGACCCGTCATGTGTAAAAGGCTATTATTGGGTCGTCCAATGAAGAAATACCCGGTAAGCAGAATTGGGCTAGCCCAATAGCGGAAGCGGGCAGAAAAATCAAACAGTCCACGTGCAAGGAAGAATACAGAGACAACCACTGGATCCAAATCTGAAGGATAAGAAAAAAGTAACTGAGATTTTTAAGAATTTCAGGCAACTGATCTATAGACAGTCCCATATTTTAATTAGTTAAGATAAAAATTTATCATCATATTGATTATGAAAGGAGTATTAAAAAATATTCTTTTTTCTTTTTTCTAGACTAATTTTTAGTACAAATTATGGCTAAACTTAATTTATAACGCCTTAATCCGTCGACGTAAGTGTGTTAAGAAGAAGAACAAAATCATATTTAATTATCGCGTGCCCCTGTAGCTCAGTGGTAGAGCGTCAGTCTCGATATAAACTGAAGGTCTTGTTGTTCGATCCTACATGGAGGCGTTCTTTTCTTTGCTTTCCAAAAAAAATTTTTACCGTAATTACTCTCCAACTTTCAAGTTCCAAAAAATAGTTTGGGATAAATTCTGCATGTCAAAAATATTAAATTACCGTAATTGGTGATCTTCCTTCCGCTATTACTTTTATGGCCAAATTTTGTAACAACGTCCATCCTATTTATAAAATTGGTGATCTTCCTTTCCTACTTTTCTAATTTCCGTAATTGGTGATCTTCCAACCACTATTACTTTTCTTGCCAAATTTTGCAACAGCGTCCATCCTATTCATGTAATTGGTGATCTTCCTTTCCTACTTTTCTAATTTCAAAAATATTAAATTATAATTTGAAAGAAACTGGCTTTTTTGACCGAGCATGTCAAAAAATAAAATCATCTAACAACTCACTACACAGCACTATTTTCTTCCCTTCTCTCACCTTCCTTCCAAGTTTTTAGCCGCCTCCTTCATTTTCTGTGACACTTCCTCTCCCCTTCATCTCTGCGGGCTTTGCTGGCTAGAAGGGGGAGAGAGGCACTCGACATGATTCCCCCTTATGTATATTACAGGTTGTTACTTTAGGGGATTTAGTATGCTCATATCAGCCAAGAGCTCCCAGCAACTAATCATGGTGTCGCTTTTGGTCCTCGCCATCTATGCTGGTTTGGCTGGCATTGATGGTGTCAACTCAAGGTCCCTGCATGTGAGCTTCAATAACTAGTTTCATCTAGATCTAGAGTGTTTTGGCACCAAGTTCCCCGCTCCGAGCCTGCTCCATGGAGGCGCGCAGGTGCTTCCAGGTTTCCTTCGTTGTCCTTGTCTCCAAATCTATGGTTTCCCCCTACATGGCAATGCATCGGTTCTTGTCTTGTGGTGTCCTCTTATCGGTTATCCCTACCATTCTTGTTCGTTTGTCAACAAATTATATGGTCTATGTTCTCCACCACCAATCTCTATGTGTCCTTTAGATGTAGCTATTATAAGGCCTTCACCATGCTTGTCTGTGGTGATTTCTTCAATTTTAGTGCTTCACGTTGGCGATACAAAATCTATCGTTCAGCTAGGTCTGCTATCATCACCTCCAGCCAAATATTGGTCCTAACCATGATAGGCGTATGGCAGTCTCGTGGATGGAGTGTGTGTCAACTAGTTCATCTCTTTGTTCATTGGTGGATGCATCTTCAAGAGTTTTTTCCTTAACGATCTAAGGTGTGTTTCAGAGAGCTTCACTCCACCTTTACTCTACACCTCCAAACTCTGAGACTGTAAAAACGTGTTTGCCTAACAAGTTAGCTCTAGATCTAGGTTAGGGAGAGATTATTGTGAAAAGACTAGACTACCCCTTCTTTCTTTTCTTTTTCCTTGCGACCTAGCTGTTGTGAGAAGAACAAGATGCTAGCTGATGCTTATTTGATATTTTTCCCTTGATTCAACAAGGCAAGAAACCACGTCATGCAAGCATAAACCTCTGTTGCAAAATTACAATGACCATCTATTTTATGCTACAATAATTACAAGAACCATTTAGCATATTTGAGAGATGAGAGGAAGCAAAAGTGTCGGACCCCAGATTCCGTAACAGAGAGTCTTAAGAGAAATCACTCGCTAAGTCGAAACGTCAACCCCGACCTCAACTCACGGGGGTCAAATCTGAGAGGAGTGGAGTGATATGGCTTCGAATAGCCCGAGACTTCAACCCCAAAGCTTACTCCGGCAAATCAATGCACCGAGCAGTAGGGTGATATGGTCTCCTCACTCTTTCCCACTGAGCCGGAACATCAACCCCGACCTCGTCCCGGCAAATTAATGCACGGCTGGAGTAGGGTGATATAGTTCCCAACCTCTTAGTGGAGAGTCGCTTCATAGGAGTAACTGAACTTAATGACTCTATGTTAAAGACTCTGAAATCCTACCTGCATCATGCACTTCAAACATACACGCATTGTACACGATACAGGGGGAAGAACAAACCAGTATCATAACAGAGACTCTACGATCGAAACTGCAATAATACTAGTTGTTCGGAAACTTAACAACGTATACACAACCAAAAGTTATTTACACAGCGGAAGTTTTAGTTTGGCTGAGAAGCCTAAGGGTAGGGCCAAAAGTGGCGGCAGAACAAACCAAGCTGCCGAACCCAGGGCAGGACCACTGCCCGGGATCACCAGCGACTAGTCGATGTCGGCGTCTACCTCAACGTAGAAACCCTGCGCTGCGGGAGTGGTTTCCTCTGCACGGAAATAATATCAACGAATGCAAGGTGAGTACAAAATGTACTCCGCAAGACTTACAGGGGAAATTAATAATAGATGCATCGGTATCAAGAAGGGGGCTATCTGTGGACTGTTTTTGCAGAAAGCTAATTTATTCTTCACAATACCTGTAAGTAGATTGAAATCCGTCTACTGGAATACTTTGCAAGGAGAAGAGCTGAAACTGCATAATAAAACCTAAAGCAGACCGTCGAACACACGAAACCCTCGATTCTTCCTCGACCACCAGGGAGGAAGCAATCGCTAAAACTACATCCTTAAGTTGGCAAGTTTTAGATTAGGGTTATACTTGTCTAATTCGATGCGGATTCTTACCAAGCTGTCCATAACCGCGGACACGGCTATTCGAATAGTTTAAACCCTGCAGGGGTGTACATCTTTACCTACGCGTATCAACCGACTCTTAGTGCTACCAAGTACACACTTTCACGAGGTGTGCTAGCAGAGGGTGGTTGAACACGACCTTTACAATGTTTTCGACCTAGGTATGAGCCACCCTAATAGGCTAGTCCGCGAACGACAGTTCGGCCGATACTTCGACGCGGTCCCACTAGTTGTGGCAGGTGATACATCCCCGGTCCCGGACCGTGTGTACCCCTCACTCCTATATTGTTGCATCACACCACCTCCTTATTTTCCATGCACCCAAGTCACGAAAACGGCAAACTATGCAGCTCATATCTTAAGTCTAGACAGATTATTCGGTCGTGAGTGGCCCATTATACCACCCGCGTAGAAGCACGCAAATCTTGGTTCGAAAGGACACCGGGAACCGGTCCTTGTGGGATTAACGAGACAACCCACCATGCTCCCAGCATGGCCTCTCGTCGATGCCCGATTTGAGATTAGTCAAGTTTATTAACCACCGCCCAGCGAACAACCACCTAACCGCTAACCCATCCAGAGTATTGTGTTTTGTCTGCCATCCCAGGAATTACGACTTGAATCCAGCTAAGCAGGTCTAAGCATCATTAGCTATAATAGCAATATTACAACACAAGTAATTCACTCTAAATAGGTTGGGAGGGTCGGTGGTGTTGATTGAGCGACAAAGTAAGTTTTCATGCAACGGATAGGGTTCGCACTTAGCATAAAATATCAGTGGAATGCATGCAATACGATTTTAAAAGCAAATAGTAAGTTGCAAATAATGGGTTATCCTCAAGATGGTCAAAGGGGGCTGCTTGCCTTGTGGTTCAACAATTAGATCCTGTTCCTGCTCAAAGTTATACTCGTCGTGATCCTCCGGTCCTATCGGAAGAACGAAAACACAGAAACAAGCGCAGTGTGAACACCACGATGATGAACTTCAGCATGAGATGCAATGTATGCCATGAGCTAGAGGATTCGAAATGCAAACTAACGCAACTGGAATCAGGTTAATCGGAGTCCGGACGCTCGAATTATCGAGATCCGAATTTCTCCGGGGGTTCGGGGAAACCCTAATTAGAGTTTTTAGTAAATTTTACTTTTCCTAGCATGCAAACATGGATGAATATGACATGATTGAATAGATTTCATTTTTCTGAACATTTTGATATATTATTTGCATTTTTCTGAGTTCCGATGAATTTTCTACGAATTTAACAAGATTTAAATCAATTTAAACCCCTTTGTTGTATTTTTCTCAGCAAGAATACAATATTAAATCAGAAAACTTTTGTTACTTGGGTCTCAGCTAGCCATAGCATATGACAGTGGGCCCCTGGGTCAAATTGGAGTCAACACTAATAGAGCCTATGACATGTGGGGCCTACCAGTCAGTTAATTCCCTTTTTCTTTATCTTTTTCTTAAATTCCTACAGCTGGGACCCACGTGTCATTGAGACAACGAAAATGAGCTCAATAATTACACTGGTTAACATTGATTACAGCAATTAGTGTGTCTGATTAGCAATAAATACAATCATTAGCATTTAATAGTTACATTAATCACAAACAATCATTTATAATACTACTGATGATGACCTAACCGAATGAGTAATCATTAATAACTTCATTAATCGAACTCAGCAGTAATTAGGGCAACTAAATGGGTCCTAATGACCGGGCTTAAATGGCCATTAAGGCTCAGGCATCCGGTCAGGACCGTTGGGGGCTCGGCTGGCCGGGCCTTGGCCGGCGGTGAGGAGGGCAGGGCAAGGGGCGACGGCGGTGGGGCCAGGGCGGCGGGAGGTCGGCCGGCGACGGAGGCGAGGTGGAGAGGCGGCCGAGGAGAGGGGCGAGGCGGAGCTCGGCGTAGACGGCGCGGTGGAGCGGAGGTCGGAGGAGCGGCGCTCGAGGCGAGGTCGTCGGGGCCGAGGAAGGAGGCGACCGGGGAGCTGCACGGCGACGAGGTGGAGCTCCGGTACCGAGGCGACGCGGTGAGGGGGTTCCAGCGGGGAGGAGGCGTCGGGTGCGACGATGAGCTCGACGGCGGGCGGAGCTCCGGGGTGCGGCGGTTGCCGGGGTGAACCGAGGCGCGGCGGAGCGGCGCGAGGAGATGGCAGTGGTGCCGAGGGGAGAGAGGCTGGCAGCGGCGACTTGCGGGCGGGGTCGAGCTGAGGGAAAGGGCTCGGGCGGCCGGGGCGCTTGAGGCGGGGGAGCGGCGCTCGGGGAGACCGAGGCGAGCGGCGGAGGCACGGCGGCGGTTGGTGGCGTCGGCGAGGCGGGGTAGCGGCGGCGGGAGGAGACGGCGCACGGGGGCGGGGGTGCCGAGGGGAGCAGAGAGAGGGAGGGGGCACGGCTGCCGAGGGAGGGGGGTTTAAGGGGCTCGGGCGAGAGGCGAGCGAGGTGGCGCGGGCGGCAGAGAGGAGGCGCCACGCGGCGGCCATGGAGGAGAGGAGGTGGCGCCGGGTGAGGAAGGTGAGAGGAGGGAGAAGGGGGCGCCGGGGCAGGCCAGGTGGGCTGCGCGGGGGAAGTGGGCTGGGGGAGAGAGAGGCCCGGCCGGGGGAAGCGGGATGGGCCAGAAGAAGGGGCCCGTCCGGGAGGAGGGGAAGTTTATAGATTTAGGTTATATATATATATATTTTTGATTTCTTTTCAACTCAAAATTCCTTTTGATTTCAATTCAAATCTACTCCAATGTAATTGAATTCAATTTCCACTTCTTGCTCAAATTTAACACTAGTTTCCAGCCTCTTCTTAAATTGGTTTCTTCACAATTCACATGATTCCAACTAGATGTTAGGTTTCTTCTGAAATTGGTTTTACCAATTTTTAAATCGGTTTGCAACCTCTCTTAAAGTTTAAAACCCTAGCTCAAACCTTGATTTAAATAATGCAATGCCATGACATGCCATGATATGCACAATCAAAAACGAACTTAGAATGGGGATGTTACAAAAAGCCATTTAATTTTTGCAGAGAACAAATAGCAATATCCATCTAATTTCTGCACATATAACAACCATCTAATTTGAAACGAACAGCAATCATCTAATTTCTGTATACAGAAACCATTTAACTTTTGCAGAGAACGAGTTGCAACATCCATCTAATTAATTTCTGCATACAACTACCCTCTAATTTCTGCATACAAGAACTATCTAATTTCTGCAAGCAACAACCACATAATACATGTGCCCTGGTTCCAATTGCTACTCACTTTCTGCATACAACAACGAGTATGATCTGAATCTCCAGAGCAAACGGACGAGCAATTCCGCACCTACGGGCCAGGGGATATACAGTGGGCTCTGTGATTTGCAAAAACCGCTCAACTCTAATTTTTACAAGCAAAAAACATCTAATTTGTCCACAGAAAATGGTCAGTGTTCACCTTGTTCAAACAGCCAGCGGTGGTCACTCCACCTTCTTCCCTAGCGCGAGGTACAGGAGGATGATGAAGAGCTTTGGTAAAGGAGGAGAGCACTGGTGGAGAGGAGCTTTTGTACAGCAAGTGACATAGGCTGGTTGGATCGATGGTTCTCGTGGCTATGGAGAGAAAGAGGGCGCTGCCACGCTAGTGGAGAGGAGGATGTGAGGATGAGGAGGGCGCTGCCACGTAGAGAGAGTGTGGAGGAGGAGAGGTGGCAGCTTGCTTGGGTGAAGAGGTCGCCATAAAGAGAAGAGGGTGTAGGGGCACGAACGGGTGGGCTCAAGAGGAAAGTCCATCTTGGCCCTCTAATTGGGTTTTGATGATTAATGATAAAATGATAAAGAAACTAATGTATGCATCAAGTGTGACTAGGTGTTTAGTTTCAAAAGTAGTGATAAAACCAGCGTTGATGACTCCTAAAATATTCCAAGGTTAGACGACTCGAAGAAACAAAGTTTAAGAATAATTTTCTAGCTCTTTTAATGGTTCGAGTAATTGCATTTAGTTCAAGAAAAAAGGTACTATTAAGGGGGTTGAAATATGGAAACTGGTGAGAATGTCTTGCTAATGCTCAGCTAGGAATTGATTTCCAAATCCAAATAAGCCTTCAAAAACTCTTCATACTAACTATTTTTGTATATGTTAGAATCCCCGACTTGTCGGAAACTCAGAGTTTCACCTCTATGTGAAGAGTCAGGAACTCGGGTCTTCTGAGTTGCCCTTCATGTCTATTTTTCTAGATGTCGAAACATCCGAGAAATTCTAGGAACCTCCAAGTTTCGTTCCTATAAACAGCTAAGTCCTTCTGCCTTGAAAGCCAGAGTTGCTGGAAATTTTCTGGAACCTCTGAGAATCTGTTTTGGAATTATCCTTGAAATCTTGGGTCATCCGAATCAAAATGTCGAAACCTCCAAAAATGAGTTTTGTCTTCCTCAGTTGAGTTCCTTTCAAATCTTGGAAGCTCCACGTGCAATGTCAAAACATCCGAGAATCAGTTCTGTCTATGCCTCATTGAGATTATTTAGATGCCTAGAGGGTCTAGATTCAGAGTCAAAACCACTGACACTTACTCTTGTTCGTTGTGCTCTGAAATTTAGAACCTCTAAGTTCTTGCCGAAAGTTCCGAAATCTGTCTTCGAACAGCCAAAGTTGCAGTTGCTTTGAAATATCGGAACCTCTGAGTTCCATCTCGGTAGCTCCGAGAATTACTGTTTTTGCACTAATGGCTATTTTTTGAGGGGTTGGTTATATATATCCCCAAGCCTCTTTGCACGTCTAACTCTTTGCCTATCCATTTATCTGCTCTCCTGAAGCATTCTCCTACAGTCTCTCAAGTCAATGCTTTATTATTTGTAAGAAAATCTTTGAGAGAGAGATTGAGCTATAGTTGAGCACCAAGCAAGAGCTCGTTTCTAAGCCAAATTGATCACAACCTGTTACTCTTGGAGATTGGCTAAGAGTTGCTTGGGAGCCTTCAAGGAGAATGTGAAAAACCCTAAGAAGTTTGTGAGGGTTTGGAGCTCGCTTACCTCAAGGTAAAATGCTGCCACACGAGAAGGGAAGCTCCGCATCGGCAAGCTTCTTAAGAAAAGAGCACTATTTAGTGTCGGCTTCGATCGTAGGATCAAGATTCCTCAATAAATATGTAGAGTCGCACTAGAGGCTCAAACATTGATAACAAATCTTTGTCTCCATGTGATTGTCTCGTTGCACATCTTTATACTTGTTTTGTTCTTGTACCTGCTACTTGTTTGCTTAAGGTTTTTCTTCTAGCTCTTATATCGGTGTGTCGGAGGAGTTGGAGTACATCACCATCACCCAGTTCTAGTGGAGCACCATTGTGCGGCCATCATTCGACCCATGTAGATTAGATACATGTGCCGTGCCCCTGCATGGGTCTTGTGGTATGTGTCCTTAGGTGTAGGTTTTGTAATTCTATATGCTTTTGTGCCTTTTTGTACGGTGGTAGGTTGTATTGGGCGACATATAAAGTACATTTTTGAACGTGCAAACACAACCCATGCAACAACACATCCCCAAACCGCATCGACTTCCAAACCACTAGCTTCCCCGCTTCTGAGCCTACCAGCGGCGAATCTGACCATCCCGGACTCCACTCTCACCAGATCTAGCTGGCTCCGGATCCATCTGCCGCAGCCTATCATCTTCCCCGAGCTAGGTAGCATGGCAATGGCTGTCTCGAGCTCCAGCGGGGCCAGGCCATTAAGACGGTGGAGGAGCACAACGGAGTTGTGGCCGATACTGCCAAGGTGGCGTCAGGTGGTAGCGAACGCAGGGTAGGATAAGCAGCATGGCGAAGCTTGTGAACGGAGGACGTTCAGGATCTCCACAAAGTAAATCTGAATGAAGATCCAAATGGAAAAGCTATAGACTCAAAAAACAAGGGAGCAGAAGTGATCTCCCTAAACCTGAAAGCGAAAGGGAAGCGAAGCACTTTCAAGAGGTAGGAATGAAAAGTAAATGTTGCTGCCTTAGAGCCTTTGGACCCGAATCAGAGGAAGAGAGGAGCTGATATGATGGAGATTGATGAGGACATTGAGCTACTCAAGACGAGCAATAAGGAAATAGAGGAGATGAAGGAAGGTGTGAAGGAAGAAACAAAACAAAACACTTATGTTTGTGAAGCTGGGCTGCAGGAGCAGCCCGGCGGGCCAAAATGAAGATAATTGCCTAGAACTACCGGGGTTTGGGTAATGGCCCGGCAGTTCGCGGGCTTCTGGATCTCCAGAAGCGGGAGGACCCAGACGTTCTCTTTTTATCATAAACTAAACTTGATGAAAAGAGAATGAAACATTTCAAATGGCTGCTGGCAATGCAAAATATGGTGGCAAAGGATAGTGATGGGAAGAAAGGGTACAGTGGAGGCTTAGTACTTTTTTGGGAGGAAGGCTTCAAAATTGAGCTCCACAATTTTTCAAAATACCATATGGATGTGGAGGTAATAGAAAGGGATGGTTTCAGGTGGAGGCTCACAGGAATTTATGGTGAACCTGCATCAGACAAGAAGGAGAGAACATGGAAGCTAATGAGGGATCTCAATGCGCAACTAAATAGACCGTGGTTATGCCTCGGGGACTTCAATGAGATTCTCTATCATCATGAGAAAAAAGGGGGCCAACCAAGAGCTCTGATCCATTTAGACAGATTTAAGGAAACATTAGAAATCTGTGGATTGAGAGACCTAGGCTATGAGGGGGACAAGTACACATGGAGAAATCATAGCCACCTTGTAGACAAATATGTGAAGGAAAGGCTAAACAGGTTGCATCAAGGAGTTGGTGCAATAGATTTCCCTGCTTCAGAGTGTTTAATGGAGAGCCACGTCATTCTGATCACCGACCAGTGATTGTCATTACTGACGGAAGACTAATCGATTCCATTTTAAAGGAGGTCCAAGTTTTAGGTTTGAGGCAAAGTGGCTAGATGAAGAAGATTGCGAAAAAGTGGTCACCAAGGCCTGGCAAAAGGCACAAAATGCTGAGCCTTTTAATGTTTCACAGGGACTGAGGAAAGTTGCAGGTGACCTAAAGATATAAACATTCTGGGTGACTTGAATCAGAGGATAAAGAAGGTGAAAACTGAATTAGAAGTGAGAAGGAAGGAAATCTCTCAGGTGCAAGTGTCGCGTGAACTCTTCCTGAGAGAGAAGCTAAGCAGGCTTGAACATCAACAAGATACATACCGGAAACAAAGGGCCCATGCTCATTGGCTCAAGGCGGGAGATAAAAATACAAGCTATTTTCATGCCTTTGCATCTGAAAGGAGGAAAAGAAACAAAATAACTAAACTAAAGAAAGAAGATGGTGGCTGGGTTGAAGGGGAACAGAACCTGCAGGTGCTCATCTATGACTACTTCTCAGATTTGTTCACCTCCAATGCAACAACAGAAAATGAAGAAGTCACAAGGCATGTCCATAGAAGGGTAGATCAGCAAATGAATGAGATCTTGTGCTCTGAATACTCCAGGGAAGAAATAAAATCTGCTATTGATGATATCAGAGATCTAAAGGCTCCTATCCAGATGGAATGCCTATAATATTTTACAAAAAATTGTGGCATGTCGTGGGTGAAAAAGTCATTGATGAGGTGCTAAATGTTCTTAGATGTGGAGATATACCGCAGGGCTGGAACGACACTTTAGTGGTCCTCATCCCAAAGGTAAACATGCCTAAAAAATTAAAAGACTTAAGGCCAATAAGTTTATGCAATGTTATTTACAAAATTGTCTCCAAGGTGATAAAAAAATAGATTAAAAGTAATCCTTCCAGAAATCATCTCTCACAACCAAAGTGCTTTTATTCCTGGGAGAATGATTTCAGATAACATCCTTTTGGCATATGAGCTAACTAATTTTCTGCAGAACAAAAGAAGTGGAAGGAAAGGTTATGCGGCCCTAAAACTGGACATGAGCAAAGCATATGATCGGGTAGAATGGAGCTTTCTTCATAACATGATGAGCAAAATAGGGTTCAACAGAAGATGGATAAACCTGATCATGAAGTGTGTGTCAACTGTCAGGTATTAAGTCAAAATCAATCAAGATGTGACTAAAACTGTAATCCCAAGAAGAGGCCTTCGACAAGGTGATCCTTTGTCCCCATACCTTTTTATCATATGCGCTGAGGGATTTTCAGCTCTTCTTCACGAGGCTAAACGACACAAAAGAATGAGGGAATAAAATTTTCAAATAGAGCCCCAAGTGTTAATCATCTCTTTTTTGCAGACGATTCGCTGCTACTACTTAAAGCTGAAAGAAGCAATGCAATTGAAGTAAACAGGATATTGAACATCTATGCAACTTGTTCAAGCCAAATTATCAACAAGGATAAATCTGTCATAATGTTTAGTAAAAATACTACCCCTCAAGCAAAGCAAGAGGTCATGAGCTCCCTCCAACTAAATAACGAGACCAGATCTGAAAAGTACTTGGGCCTACCAATTTTCATTGGTAAATCCAAAAGTAGAGTTTTTGCCTACCTGAAGGAAAGAATATGGGAAAAAGATACAACGTTGGAAGGAGAGAATGTTGTCGGCTGCAGGAAAGGAAATACTCATAAAAGCTGTCGCACAAGTGATTCTGGCATGTTTTGACATAACAAGATCCTTGTGTGACCAAATCAGCTCGATGATATGCAGGTATTGGTGGAGCCAAATGGAAAAGGAAAACAAAATACAATGGATCAGCTGGGACAAGCTAGTTTGGCCGAAGAGAGAAGGTGGACTTGGATTTAGAGATTTACATTTTTTTTAACCTTGCCATGCTTGCTAGACAAGCATGGAGGTTGATTCAAAATCCAAACTCACTATGTACGCAAGTTCTAGCTGCAAAATACTTTCCTCATGGTCAACTCCTGAAAGCCATAACAATGAGAGGAATGTCATATTCATGGAGTATCCTAAAAGGAATCAAGGTTCTAAATGAAGGCATAATTTGGAGGATAGGGAATGGACATAACATAAATATTTGGACTGATCCCTGGTTGCCAAGGAGCTCAACAAGGAGGCCAATCACTGTAAGAAATAACAATTGCCTGCTCAGCAAGGTTTCAGAATTAATTGATACAATTACTAGATGGTGGGATGAAGGTTTAATCAACCAAACTTTCTATCAAGAAGATGCCAAACTCATCCTACAACTACAGATCAATGATTTGAATGAAGATCAGGTGGCATGGTATTATGATAAAAAGGGAAAGTTCACGGTGAAGTCAGCTTACAAAGTTGCAATGGACAGTGAAGCTAGAAGAACAAATAGAGGTTCTCAATTGGGCTCCAATAGTTCTCAAAACTTGCAGAGTTTCAATTGGAAAAAGATATGGTCCATACCTCTCCCAAACAGGTAAAGCAATTTATTTGGAGAGTTGCTCATCACAGTTTACCGTGGAGACAGAATTTGATAAGAAGAGGGGTGGATGTGAACCCAAAATGCCCTACATGCAACAGAGTGGATGAGGACGGGGGGCACTGTTTTTTCAAGTGTAAACAAGTAAAGAAAATCTGGAGAGCATTTCAACTTGAAGACATCAGGTTATCCCTTGCCAACTGTACTAATCCTCAAGATGTTATTATGGAAATTTTGAAGCTAGCAGAGGAACAGCGTGTTAAAATTTTTACCCTCCTATGGATCTGGTGGTACGAGCAAAATAAAGCCAATGCTGGAGAGTGCATTAGAAGCTGCAATGAGATAGTGAACTCAATACAAGCTCATTGTAAAGAATTTCTGGAAGTGGAAAGGAATGAAAACAAGAGGAAGACTGAAAGAGTGCAGAAGAAATGGCAGCCTCCACAGTCTGACTTCTTGAAGATCAACATAGATGGTACTTTTAAAGAAGAGGATCATACGGGAGGCTGGGGCTTTATTATCCGCAATTCTGAAGGGGTTGCTAAAGCAGCAGGAGCGGGGAAGCTAACCCATCTGCAGAATGCTCTACATGCTGAAACCTTGGCACTTGTTAATGCAATCGACAGGGCAGTGAATCTGGGTTGCTGTAAAGTCATTTTCGAAGCTGATTCCCTCATTTTGCAACAAGCGATCTCTTCTGAAGACTATGATGCTTCTTCGTGTGGTGCTTTATTTATGGAGGTGAAAGATTGTTAAGTCTGTACTTTAGTGACGTCAATGTTGTATGGTGTTCAAGGGATTGTAATAATGTAGCTCACTGTTAGCGTCATATGGCGCTGGTTTGGAGTCAGGAGCCTAGATGTAGTGGCTCTTTGATCTCCCAGACTTTGTATCTGATGCAGTTGCTGGCGATTTGGCCACCTGTCTTAGTAATAGAATCGCAGTTGTTCCTTCTAAAAAAAAGCTTGTGAACAGAGGAGAAATGAAGCTGCGCAATGGAAGAGAGATAGAGCTCCAGAAGGTAAGACGACTTCGGGACGAGACCGATTGTCTTGTCGACCGGTAGCTTTTTCCTTGTAACAAAAGAGACATGCACGGCCATGAAAAGACCAAGCGTTTCCATCCAAAGAGTAGTAATTGCTACAAACGAATTCAAATGGCCACATCAATAATCTTACTGACATGTACGACCTAGCTAGATTGACAAGACCCGGCGACACTAAATGTAAACCGAAGAAAATGACATTAAAGTGCTAAAAGAAGGTGTTAGCATACTCCATGACTCCTCTAGAGGAGTTACAAGCCCAAACGCGCTTTCTTGATTCGGCCTCTCTGTATTTTCCACTTTTGTCTTAGCTGTCGGATCGAGATTTCAACGTACAGAATCAACCACGCTGGCTGGAGTAACGAGTTCATCACTACAGTTGTACTACTGTGGGTTACGACACACGTGTTCTGGAGTATCAGCTCAAAAATCCCGGCCATTACTCCGCGACGATCCGTCCGTCGCCGACAGAGGATAGACTTGGTTTCTAGGGGGGTTCATTTTTCTTCCCCGCATTCTCTCCTCTCCCTTTGTCATTTCTCCGGCGTCTTTCTCCAACCTTCTCGTTGTCATCTCTCCCCTCTTTGCTCCGCCGGCCTCCCTTTGGGGGCCTGGTGATTAGATCTGAGTCATATTCAAAGCCCCGTTGCTACCTGCTACTCCGGCATTGGAGGCGTTGCCCTATCTTTTGGAATGGTTACTCTATCAGGTTCAATATAACGCGGGGCTACATTTCAAAAAGAAAATACATACCGTTTTCTTTCCTCCCTTCGTTGTGAGTTGCGGAGGAGTGGCGTAACGTGTGGAGACAATCGCGTGCCTGCCTTGAGCAGGAGGGACGCCCTAGTGGACTGGCAATAGCTAGATAGATATCCTGCCCTCGATTGTGTTCATGCACCACATGCCCTTGACCGCGTCTTCTGGCCGAAATCCAACTAACGGCGAGTACCTTTTGGCCTACCAGATCTGAAAGGCTCTGGTTTTGCCATAGGTCGAACTAACGATGAAAACCGATGGCTCAGGGGAAATCGATGTGGAGGATGAACTAGCCAGAAAAAGAACACGATATGAGAGCAGTCGTGCAAGGAAGACGACGAGAGGGCCAACCAATGGAGATCCGAGGGCTGGCACGGGTGTGGGCGGAAATATTTAAACTTCTTTTTGTGGGGAAATATATTTGAACATAAGATTCTCGCTTCAAAGACTGCGTGACACAATCTGGCCACAAACGAGCAAAAAGCAGCGCAGCCAGCTACTGCCGTACGAGATCTACCGGAAATCGGAGAAAAATGGAATTAGCCCCCTATAGAGTGCTAAAGCCAAATCTAGCTCTTGTCTAACTTTAAAGCTAAAAACGTTACTGTGATGCTTTGAAGAGCCACCACGTGGTACGCGTCGTGGGCTCGAAGCGTGAAAGCTGGATATCGCATGCGGCAGGTGCGACTGACGATAGGGCCCATGTAGCTGCCACAATAGGCTGCCTGTAGCGGGCCAGGGCTGCGACAGCCGGTCATTCAAACAAGACAATGCCAACTTTGTTGATGTCGAATTTCGCAAAGACTAGATCCACTAGATTTGTATTTTTTCATCGCATGTAGCTGTGTACTGTCTGAAACCGGAAAAACCATTGAAGACGCTTGAGGACATGCAAGCAGTGCCACACATTTTTGACCTACTTAATTAATTGGCATGAACAATGCAACTCTCGCCACCGTCAGCCTGTTAGGGTACAACGCGATGGGCAATAGATCCTGTCCAGCCTGGGCAAGCTAGACGCGTGATATACAGTAGGCATGCAGTTTCACTAAGTAATTGACACTTGCGACTTAATTTTTCAGCGGACGCACCTCCTTGCTATCGCACAGGGCAAATCGACCACCTGATACTTTGTCACGTCGCGGTGGTCTCCACCCCTCTCATCCCCAATCCTGGCTACCCACGGGCAACTAGCGATACACTGATATCCCCATTGTTTGCTGCTAACATCACTGCTTTCAACTCCACTGCCAAGCAATGTTCACAATCATCTTCTGGACCGTGGCAAGTGCCATGGAGAGACCTAAATCTATAGTTGGAAGTAGCAGGGGTTCGAGCATTTGGATTACTTTAAAACTTATGGGTTGAAAGTTGGAAATGCAAAAGCCTCACGGTAGAAGTTTGAAATACAAGTTGAAAAGCTAACATTGGTGAGTAAAAATCTTGAAGATTCAATTTCAGGATTTATTTTGTCATTGAATTGAAAGTTGTAGTGTTCATGACTTAGACTCCGTTTGATATTATGGATTATGATATTCTATTAATCCAACTAGCTTTTGTCTATTTTACCGTTTGTTTAACCAATTTTTTCCTATACTCTCATAGCTATTTTTCAAAGTAGATTATAGAATAACTCAGCACAACATAGTTCAGCAAGCATAAACTAAACCTTAAGTGTTTGATGAAGATGGTGACAAAAAGTGGGCCCATGTTGAGAAAGACGTGACTTGTGAGTGGGTTGTACGGGATATGTTCACGGAGCTATAGGCTTAAACTCTACAGCGTTGACTCATGCTAGGCTGATCCTGACATGGCATTGATGTCTGCAGTGGCCAATCCAAGAACTACAATCGACGAGGTAAGCAACAGTGGAATCTGATGCTCACGATATGGGAGGTAGTCTTTGCCTCTTTTGCAACATACTCCATCTATCCCTATAAGGCATATTTTATTTGGTTAAATCAAGATTTTGACCAAAAATTATTTCATTAATATGTGGTTTATAGATATAAAATTGATGTCATTAGAATCGTATTCAGAAGTACTTACTTATGATTGTGACTTTTGTATCACATAAATTATACATTAATAGAGTAATTATTGGTCAAAATCTAAGCTTAATCAAACAGACTATGCCTTACATTCTTGGATAGAGAGAGTAGTATCCTGAGGTAGTGACTAGTTGATTGGGTAAATCCTAGAAGTCCATGTAAATATTGAGAAATCCTAGAAGTCCATGTAAATATTGAGGCAACTTACCGTCACTTCGTTGCAAAGAGATATGACTTCTATCAGGGCTAGCTATCTGTACAGGCGCCACGCAGTTTCAGACAAGTTTCATGAACGTTTCATATTTCAAGATTGTCAAAAACAAAGTCGTCTTGTAATTATTGTTCACTACTTTTTCTCAGTGAGTGGGCAGTGCTTCTGGCGAATTGCTCGAACAAAATATTTAAAGTTTGAAGTTTCAAGCAAATTTGTGTCGTTTTATGGTTTCTTTTGGTTTCAAAAGTACCACCGTCCCACATCCACTGCCAACACTCTCCTCACAATCGATGCTCAGCAAACTGCCGCACCTTCTTCACCATGCTTGCACCTCGCTACATTCAGCAGCTACTGCATAACAAGAGGCGGATTCGTACAACTTCAGTGGTGCGTAAGACATCGGGTCCAATGTTATTTTACATGCACTGGTTTGTACACAAGTACAGTGACTTCACAAACGTGGTGATGTATATGATGACACCTAGTCGATTATACTCTAGATCTCCCATTGCACATAACTCAACTCGATTGGCTCGTCTCCACCTTGTGTCGACGTCCCCCACCCATGAGATGCCAACCTCACTTGAATACGGTGTTGACATCGAATACCTCATCATCATCAATCGCCTGCCATGAATCTTTTGCAATACACAACGAATCATCTTATGCTACTTAAAAAGACCCAATTTGTGAGTGGTGTGTCCTTCTCTCATCCACACTCCTCCGGATCAAGTTTCTCTAGCAATCCCAATTTAGCATACTTGTCTAAGAGGAGCTTTTCTAGACCTAGGTCTAGCAGCACCACTAGTGTAAGCCGTTAGATCTAATATGGTTTTCGTGGAGATTGGGTTCCAATTAATATCTACAAGATGCAATTAGTAATTTGTGAACAATAATATGGCCTAGGGAAAGGTCTCTAAAAAAATTCCTAAGTTGCAGGGCATCCGAAATACTACAGTATACTACACCAGCCCAAACCCAAATCATTTTTTCTCATATTTTTTTAGTTACTGCAGCAACTGTATAATAAATAAGTCCTAGGTACAGTAACTTACGTAGACTTATTAAGTATAAAACTACAAGGTACTACCTCTGTTCTAAATATAAGGCGCGCACACATTTCAAGATTAACAATTAGACCTATAATATTTTGATTATGTGACATAAAGTGATACTCCCTCCGTCCTAGAATGTAAGGCATATTTTATTTGGTTAAGACAATGCTTTGACCAATAATTACTCTATTAATATGTAGTTATGTGATACAAAGTCACAATCATAAGTAAATACTTTTCAATACGAATCTAATGACATCAATTTTATGTCACATATACCACATACAAATAGAGTAATTATTGGTCAAACGCTTGTCTTAACCAAACAAAATACGCCTTACATTTTGGGATGGAGAGAGTATTATTGAATTCGTTTTCGAAAGCACTTTCAAATAATATTATTTTTGTGTCACATAGCTAACATAATATAGATCTAATTGTAAATCTTAGGATGTGTGTGTGTCTTATATTTTGGGACGGAGGGAGTAATAGCTATCACGCATTTAACCAAAGTTTAAATCTCAATGTGAATCAAGGACCAATACAGATGAGTGTAGCAAAACATTACCCACGCTTATCCCATGAGTTTCCCAGCTGCTGTTTCAGCGGACCCTTCAACCCTCTCTGTGATGGCGCCTCTCCCTGCCGCGGCCAACGTGGGTGCTAGCGGCGCACACAGTGACGACGCAATGCTAACTAGACCGAGCCTACGGGTTAGCAGTCACGTGCGTGGGCCCATTGAGGCGATCCTGTGGCCCCAAATCCAATGATGAACCAGAGCGCAACGAATCGGCGCGTCGTACGGGACGTACTTCCGCGTACGAAGCTGCTCGATCAGTGGCTGTTGGGCTGGCCGGGCGGGAATACAGGATACACTGCTGCCGCGGATTGGGATACGATCCAAATGGGGATACCGTTCAGTGAATTGCCCAAAGATTCGGAGGTAGGCAGGCAGCCGTAGCACGACAGCGTGATCAGCGACACCCAGCGCAGGGCACAGGAGGCGCGCTATGATGCAACAGCGGATCACAGCCAGGCAGGGGCAGGGGAACCGGGGCTGCCCTGCCCGCACGGCGTGCAACGAATCCTGCATTTGCCCGCAACGCAAGCGAGGCAGGCGCCATGAACTGATGATATCCGATTCTATAGTAGTATATCTGATACGATCACGATATGAATGAATGAATGGATGGATGCGATAGATATTGGTGCGCGTGCGTGCGGCGAGACGAAGGCCGGCCGCCAACCCACCACCGACTCCACGGCCGCGGAAAAGATTCACCGCAGCGCGCGCGATCTCTGACCCGATCCGCCGAATCAGTCATACGTACCACGCCCATCTGCTGATCCGCTAGCTCTGCGATCTCCATATATATATAGTGCCACCGCCGCCGGGTTGGTGTTGGAGCGAGATAGACATAGACAGATAGATTCACGGAGACAGCAAGGTCGACGTACGGTCGTCCATGGAGGTGTCGGCGCCGGGGGTGATGGTGGGTGGTGGCGGCCGTGGGGAGGGTTGCTGCCGTGGTGGAGGTGGCGAGGAGGGGAAGGAGAAGAGTGCCAAGGACAGGATAACGCAGGTGGTGCCGGTGGACGTTGCGGCCGAGGCGGAGGCGGAGGCTGAGCTGGTGGTGCCGTACGTGATGGCCGTGGACGACAGCTCCGTCAACCGCGCCGTCATCACCGCGCTTCTCCGGCGATCCAAGTACCGAGGTACGTACTAACTAGTTCTAAAATGGGGGTGTTGTGTAGCAGAACGGTGATTTGTAAAGTAAATGATAGCTCCTCCAAAGTTTCGTCCTTTTTGCCATTTTCGATTCTTCACCGACAACAGTACGCATCACGAACGCATTAGACGTCGAGAGCTTGCCCATGATGCAAGTATGTCACGGGACCATACCACTGTTCTGTATCCAAACCCTGCAATCTCGTCGGTTTTCTTCCACTCTTCAGGCCCAGAGGTTATACAATCCCCTGATTCTTTCACCTAGAAACAGAAGATTCGTAAGAAAAGCAGTAGACAGCAGAAAACTAGATTGAGAAAATTAACAGCATCAGGAGAACATTTACAGAGAAATCGCATGCAAAAACAAGAACACCGAACAACACGTCTCGATGTTTTACGCTTGCGTCGCAATTGGCTTACAAAAATCTTCTCTTCTAATGGTGTCCTGACTTTCTTGGTGCAGTCACTGCCGTGGACAGCGGCAAGCGGGCTCTGGAGATATTGGACTCGGTATATGCCTCGGCCATTCTTCTGTACCAGATCCATTCTTTCACCGAGCCTGCTTTTGTTTGACCTTGTGCTAATTTCGTTCTGGATCTAGGAGCCGAATGTGAGCATGATCATCACGGACTACTGGATGCCGGAGATGACCGGGTACGACCTGCTCAAGAAGGTCAAGGTATTATATACACTATTCCGGGAATTACATTAACCTCCGAGAAGGTCAAATCTTGATCTGTTCACAGATACAGGCATCCTAACTAAGTTTCTAGCTAATACAGTACAACGCATGCAGGAGTCGTGGGAGCTGAGGCAGATCCCCGTGGTGATCATGTCCTCGGAGAACGTGCACACGAGGATCACCAGGTCCGTTTCTCAAGCAACCACCGACGAGGTCATTGCATTGTAGTGTTTGTCGCATGGCATTTTACACGGTGATTGTTAACTGATTTCAGATGCTTGGAAGAAGGCGCGGAGGAGTTCCTGCTCAAGCCCGTCAGGCCGTCGGACATCTCCCGCATATCCACCCGGATGCTGCAGTGAACTGATCGTCCGCCGGGCGCCCGGCGGTCTTAGATTTCGTCGAAATCACAAGGGCGCCGCGTTCTCTTGAACCAGCTGGGCTAGCTTAGTTGTAGGACTTCTAGTTTATTTGTTTTAAGAAGTGTACTAAGGCAGTCACGGTTTTCTTCCGTGGGGGAATCATGAATCTACGTTAGCTGACCTTTTCTGTTGTGAATTGCTTGGGTTGCCTGACTTGAGACTTGAAATTATCGGAAGATCATTCTTTTTTAGCCCCGCTCACCCCACCACGCGCGCACACGCGTAGAAGGGGCACATAACTTATGCACACGCTTTATTATCCATCTTCTTGTGAACTTGATTCTTTTGGACTAGTTCCTGTCTGACCCTTCTTCATTAATAGATGGCCGTTCCATTAATTCTTTTGGACGCGTTATTCCATGAAAACTGCTTTATATATATTGCTCTATCCTGTAATCCTATGTATTATATGGTCGTAAATCAACGACGTATTGCAGTAAATATGATGAACTGAATGAAATTCCTTCACTAGCTAGGTCGATGCCTTGGTCCTTAAATAGTTGCATCGTTCTCCACTAAGAAATGTAGAAACCCGAGATGCAAGAGAATTCTAAGCCTCTATGGACCACCAGAAGTAGTCATGTATGGGGCTTCGGTCCGGGGTACTTCTATAAGCAAGTTATATATGGTGCCTAGAACACCGTCGGTACGCAGTAGCAGATCCAATATTTTTTTTAATAGGTGGAAATTCACAATTACATAATTTTGTGTGTATAATGGTTTCATAACATTGCAGGTGTAAGTTACGAAATTTATCGGAGTTACAATACAAATGGATTCATGGCTAGGCTTTCATGACAGTGGACAGTGGTATAAAGCCTGACAAAAAGAAAAACAACTTTCGTTCATTACCAGAGGTAATCAATAGCCTCAAGAATCAGAACACATGTGTACTATAGTAGAATAATTTACTCGATCAGTAAATAGAAATCTATGAACTCTTAGCAATTTTCCATAATTTTCTGCTAATTTTCGTGGCATACAGACGATTTCCATGAAATTAAAACAACATAAGAACAATATGCATATATAAACAAGACTAATGATAAAATGGGAACAACTTAAACTTTAATCTAAGAGTCTAGAGTGCAAACCCGTAAACTCATATCGGAAGTAGTATAGCGACTAATTTCTGAGTTTATAACCAGAATGGTCCGTACTAAATTTATTAAAATTCAAGGACCTAATCACAAAAACCACATAAGCTTAAATTGTCTGAGGGCCCTACGGCCAGCCTGACTTGCCTTAGCCACACCATGACGCGACCCTGACAATGCATGAAGGCTATGTGGCGGCGGTGCCACGAGGGAACGTGCACGTGGCATGGAAGTGCCGAGACGACGATGTGGTCATGAGCTGTTGGTGTGCCGATGTTGCTAGAGAGGATGATGAGGGAGGGAGGGACAAAGATGCAAACCACAATTAGCGGCGAAGATGGTAGGTGCTAAGCGCGTGGGGTGGAGGGGAGAGGCAGGGTGTGGGAGGGGAGGGGGCAGGGGTGGAGGAGGGCTGCGGGTTGAGAAAGGAAGATGAGGGAGGAGTGGTGCGTGGTGGTGAGGAAGAAGAGTAGCTAGGATGCTTAGGTTTTTTTCTAGTAGAATCTTGTAGATTCTAATGCTGAACTAGAGCTGCAATTTCATTGATTTTCACAGTACATATATGCGTTGATCTCTGTAATTTCCCTCTCTTTGATTTACCATCAAATAGCACCCTAATATGGATGGATACGTTAACTTAATTATTCCAGCACCAATGCTCCAAGAATTTATTTGTAGGTGTAATTGGTATAGCAAAGATATCTATATTCATGAGTGTTTAGGCATGTTAAATTGTAGACCATATGGGTACTGATTACATAGAATTTATTTATAGATGCTAAGAGTAGCTATTTGTAGTATTTGAATACCCCATTTTAATTTTGTGAATGCAATTAACAGCTATGGATGGATACATTAACTTATTGAGTGAGGAAACAACGGGGCTTTGTAGGATGAAAGTCAAATTTGTAGCCCACTTGAGGAGCAACAATCGCGAAGTGTAGAAGTGATCCCATCCGCGAAACCAAGCAATAAGAGATCAAAAAATCTTAGTGAGAAGGAAGACAACATGTTGGTGTCGGCAAGGCTAAAAATCAATGTGGATGCAGTACATGGAAACGAACAATCTGGGAATACCTACTGGAAGAGAATTTGTGAGTTCTTCCATGAGCACAAGGATTTTGAATCGGATTGTAATCAAAGTTCTCTTACGCACTGTTGGGCTATCATTCGAGGAGAAGTTAGTGTGGCATACCTGGTTTTTAGGCCGGATAAACCCCTATGTTTACTGTACTAGTCCCGTGATCAATGGCCAATACACAGAAGTACTCGATAGCATAGTCATACAATACCAGTTTCAATACACAATAGCCATTATGGTCCTTATTGATACAAACCAGGCTTATTGGCCGAATTAAAACTGCAGTGAAAAGATACACGTGGTTGTCTGCCCATCAATATGCTAACCACATGCAACTGATTGGGGTAACACCCTAGCCCTTGAAATCATTGTCATCGTCGTCGGAGTGGTACTCCTCTTCGCCTGGCCACATCAACAAGCCAAGTGAGTACATTGAATGTACTCGCAAGCAAGTCCCCACAAGAGAGTAATATAGCTATATTTCATGCAAGGTTTGACTCAAAGGAGGCAGCTCTATTCTAGGTCACATGTTGTCCAGTAAAGTAAGTTTTTAATTAAATACAAGACTAGTAGATTCTAAGGCAGTTTTGAAATTGAAAGTAACTCAAGTGATCATATCATCGCACGCGGTAGTTTTCACTACCTCTTTTCTCATCTCAGCCCGATGGCTTCGCCTATCGCCAACTAAGGTCCTCGGTACCGGTCCGTACTACCACTTGCAGTACGACTAGGCCTTTTTTCTGCAATTCCTTGCTACCCACCCGTAGCGTAAATTGCACTCTGTGGATACATCATGCCCACGTCCTTAATCCCTTACCCAGGTTTTGTAAACAAAACTCAGTCTAGCCAGTGTGTGGTCTTGCCAGATTGTGTCCATGACCGAGGACGCGGCTATTTGAATAGATTTTAACACTCTGCAAAGGTTGTACGGCTTTACCCACAAGATGTAAATCCCCCTTGTTGCCGAGCGCTACGAATACACTTCACGAGGTGTATCGGCAAGGTTATTACAATGAGACATTTCACCCATTTTCATACCAGAGCTAGACCCGCTAGATAAGATCTACCCAGTCTCCGCTTATGCTCGGTGACTCCCGACCCACAACCCGGAGCGGACTCACCTTTGTGTCAAACGACTCCCTATGTAGTCACGTGGAGGTCCTCTAGGGATGCCAATCTATCTAGCACTCTCTTCCTACTGCCTACGGGTCCAGACTCTAATACTTGACGGGATAATTAGCCAAGTCCTTCCTACAAAGGCCATGTGGACGTACAGGGTGAACCTAGTTTAGTGGCACTTGGGCTCAGTCCTTGTTTGATTCGAGTAAGACTCCTTAATCATTCCTGACAACCATGTCACCACTTGCTACATCAATCTCCAAACTCCTCTTACCATTCTCACCCGAATTGAAACCATCTCCTTTTTATTTGGGATTCTTGGAAAACATATTTTCAACATCCGTCCTAGGCGACTCACGTCACCCCAAGGGTTTTGTTTTCTCGAACCAAAAGTAATTCCCGGTCCCGTAAAAGTTTTGGAGTTTTGTCCTAGAGCGGGTCTGAGCCTGGCTTACGGCCGATATATCTGGTACTTCACCGGTACTACAATGTCCAGTGTTTACTGCTAGGGCTACAAGGAATATTATGTCCGATCCTTGACAAATGCAACTATATGTTATAACTAGTCTTAACTTAACATAGCATTGATACATAAATAGCATGCAAGCTTGCAAACAAAATACTTAATTTCATCACATATATGTTTCAACATGGTTAAGGTGACAAATGCTTGCCTGGTAGTTCCTGTTTCTATTCCTGACACGGGGATGATTCCGGATCCTCCTCACACACGTACCTCACTCCATCAACTACACGTCGAAGGAAATACCAAATAAACATCCGAGCAGAGAAACCTCAATAAGACTCAAATGATAAGCTACCCTCGAAAGCAATTGATGCAGTTATGATGGGGTGTTAAGTGTCTAGGTTTAAAGTGGTTAAGTTAGGGCTTGCGGAAGACATGCTCTTATTTTACTCTGTCGAACTCTCTCGAGCTTGATGTTACATCAAGAGCAGTCTAGAGAAAAACATATATACTTGAACCTGACCTGGACATGGGTTTGTAAAGTCTTGGACCTCAGGTTTAAGGAAGGAAGGAATTTTGAATGGATGGACATGTAGCATGAGATGAAGGTCTTATTGAAATAGTACCATACTCCTTAGGGTATTAAGCTTCTCGAAAATTGTGTTCATTCATTAGTCTTCGAGTTCAACCATACCCTAGGCATGGGTCTAGAGGTAACACATATGGAAACAAGGTTGAGGATGGATTTATTTTAGAGTCCTAGACTTTAGGTTAAAGAGAGAAAAGAAAACCTTTGTTAATCGATATATAATGCAAAATGAGGACCCTCTCGGAGAAGGGGGATCCATGTCTTTTAAGTTCTACTCCAATACGTGTATATGTATATATATTTTTTTATTGACTTATAGAACTTGTAAAAGTGCCCTAAGATCTGAAAAACTACTTAGGTTAAATCTTTGAAGTTCTAGGAATATATATGGCATACATGGTGGTTAAAAGAAAAGAAAACTCAAGACATGTGCCTATTCCTTTCTGTTTTAATTAAAGGGGTTCAATATTTTGAAAATCTGTTTTAACAAAAAGCTCCTAAAGATTTCAAAGATTCCAGAACCGGAATCAAATATTGAAAAACCGGACCAAGGCCTAGTGAACAGGTTGAACCAGTAGCGTTCGGTGTTGGCTTTTGAAGGAAAACCGGGTTTTTTGTCAGTTTTACGCCTTTAACAGACTAGGAATACGTATTCGCACTTGAAAAGCAGAAAACGCTCTAGGCGCATCCACTTATAGAAGGTGGGCCAAGAGCAGCCTCTGGACCGCATGTTAGCGACTTGGGTTGGCTTACTGCAGTTACCCGCGGGGGCGGGGGAGGGGCTACCTGTTGGCCTGGGTGGAGCGTCCCTGCCGCTCCAGTCCGATGGGGAAGCAGCACGGTGGAGCGCTGCCGGCGGGAACCTTTGGGGCTTTGTGGCTCGGTGGACTTCGTTGGAAATTGGTGAGCGGGAACTGTTGAGGAGGAGAAGAGGAATGTGTGGTGCGGTTTAATTGGCTAAAGGAGCTTGGTAGCACTCGGGTGACTCAAGGTAGAAGCGGCGGGGAATGCTCGGATATGGAGAAAAAGGGTTGCTGGGAAACAATTGGCAGGGGCTAGTGTTTGGGAGGAGAAGGGGAATAGGGCAGGGTTGAAAGGAGGTCCTGAGGAGGCGCTTTATAGAGGGAGCCAAGATGGGGAGGCAATGCCGCCACTGGAGCTTACTCGGGCTCGGGATGGGACGGTGCCGGGACGAATTGGTGCTGCGCAGAGGTGGGGGACAAGGAGGAGGCCGTGGCGCTCAGCGGCGCACTGTGCGGCGGTTAATCGATGAGCGGCACGTCGATGCTACAGTGAGTGCACACTGTGGCATGCCAGTGCGCGAACTGGGCGTGCACGGAGTGGCATTCAGCGTGTCCGGGCGTATCTGGAGGGCATGGTTGTGTCCTTCGTGCCAGTAGATGCCTAGCCACATGTACGAGAGCTCCAGGAAGGTTTGGCACCGAACGGTACAATGTGTTGGGGAATTCCTTGAATGTCATGGGGTGCCAATAGCTAGGGTTTAGGTAAATAGGACAAAAGGAATCTCCACCGAGAGGGGAAAGGTTGCGCACGTGTGCTGGGCATAGAGTAGGGACCTCAGGAGACTTTGTGAATGCATCCATGGGCTTTAGGCTGTGATTTCATGAAAAATTAGGGCCAAGGTGTTCGATGGATGCCATTCCGTATTTCTTGAACAAGATTAGCCATACTTTTATATATTTAGACTTTTGGGGGCACGGAGGTTGTTGTGGAATTATATCAGAATTTTCCGAGACCTATTTCTATTGTCTGTAGTTCAACGTTGCTTTCTGCCCTAAAGTAAATTATAGGGGTGTTTGAGTATTTTTGAATTGGGCCAGCCGAGACTATTTTATATTCTGGTTAGGAATAGTTCAAGAGTATTTGTAGAATTTTCTTGGAATTTTTGGAATGACCGAGACGCATCAAATCATGGTATTAGGGTTTCTGCGACAAAAGAGGGTATTTAGGAAAAAGGGAAATATGATTTAGCTAGGGTTTTGAGTTGAGAGGTGGTGTACATATATCGCATATAGACGTAGTGGAACTCATCATCCGGAGTTGGGGTGGTGATGTGTGTAGTTTGTCGTTAGGGTTAGGGTATAGATATATGTGTATATGGTGTATATGTCGCATTAGGGAGTTATGTGCGTTGGTACCACACGTGGTGCAACCATGCACGACTTAAGTCGAGTTTACGCCATGCAATCCCTGGTTTTGAAAAGTATTGGAAAAACAAGGTGTGACAGTTAGCAAGTTATGTGGATGTCATGAACGGATTCTGAATAGGAGGCAAAGCGGGACGCCGGCAAATGATAAGGTATATACATCTCCTCTTCAATTTATTTTTGACTTCATACATTGCAAATGATAAGACATACTCTTTTGTATAGATTGTTCAGACAATGGAAGTGTACAAGTTCGAAGAAAGAGGTGGAGGACACAAAAGAGCTCAATAGAAAAGAGCGTTACGATCGAAGATATGCCTTACAAGTAGAGAGGAATGCAATACAAGTAGAGAGGAATGCAGCTGAACTAGAGAGGATTGCAAATGAGAGAGATTGATTGAAATAAGGGAGCAAGAGCTAGAGTTCAGGAAAAGGTTGGAAGATGAAAGAATTATGAACATGGACCTTAGTTCTATGAGTGGGCCACAAAAACAATATTATCTTAGCTTGCATAATGAAATCATATCTCGATGATCGGGTTGAGCTATGATCATTATTTGTTTGGACTATTATGTTATTTTGTGCTTTGAACTAATTTGTTGTATGAAGTATTTTGTGTTTTGAACTACTTTGTTGTGCGAACTATTTTGCTGTATGGATTATTTAGTTTCCATGAACTATTGCTTGAAAATAATTGCATACATTATCATATAATATTAGAATTGAATACATAACTAAAACAGTACATTCTTGCATAATTAAAAACACTGCAACTCTTGCATAATTAAAAGCACTACACCCTTGCATAATTAGAAACACTACAACCTTTGCATCACATGATAGCACTACATGATACCGACTATACACACTTAAGAACACTATATCCCTCCATGATGTTGGCATAGGTGCTCGACTAGATCATCTTGTAGCTGGGAGTGAGTTTGCTATTACGGATGTCATGATGTTTTTGAATGAACTCAACCAGTTCAGGCGTGTGGTCATGAGAAACTATCACCATTTCCCCCACATGATCGTAATTAAAGTCTTGCAAGTCTTCCACCCGTTCATCTTCAATTATCATGTTATGCATAATGACACAAGTTGTCATGATGTGCCAGAGTATGTCTTGATCCCAAAATCGAGCCGGTCCACGAACAATGGTGAAAGTGCTTGTAGAACTCCAAAGGCTCGCTCCACATCTTTCCTAACAGCTTCTTGAGCTTGGGCAAAATGTTTCTTCTTATTGCCTTATGGAGCCGGTATGGTTTTCACAAATGTGGCCAATTTAGGATATATGCCATCTGCAAGGTAATAACCCGTTGTATAATTGTGACCATTGATGGTATAATTCACTTTTGGAGCTTGCCATTCGGCTAGTTTTGCACGTTAATATCATTATTCAACCCTAGTAAACCAAAGGACGCATGTCAAATCTAAAGATCTTGTGAAGCAACAGCTTCTAGAATAATAGTGGGCTCGTGCACATGATCGGTATACATACCTTGCCATGCTACAGGGTAATTTTTTTTACTTCCAATGCATGCAATCTATGCTCCCCAACATTCTAATTGTTGGATCGACGGCTTCCGACAGAGGGGGGGGTGAATGTCGAACTAAAAATTTCTTCACAAGATTAGAACACAAAACTATTGATTAGTTATTGTGATCGAATCAAGGAATGCAGCGGAAAAACAATCGACGAATGGATTGAAAAAGATCACAAAAAAACAACCAGACCGGAAGTTCCGGTCTATATATCGGATGTTCCGATGTGGTCGGAACTTCCGGAGCTACCCCTATTTCGAACGTTCTGGAAAAACTGGAACTTCCGACTCCTGGGTCGGAACTTCCGATATGACCGGAGGTTCCGGTGTTACCCTGATTTTAAATGCTCGGGAAAAACCGGAACATCCGACTGCTGGATTGGAACTTCCGATGTGACCGGAACTTCCGGTGTGAAAATCGGAACTTCCGGTTTTTGCGAAACAGCAGATCGTCGCTCGGTAAAACGTTCGCAGATTTTGATCCACCCAACGGAATTGAACGAAATTTTGCACAGAGGTAGACAAAAGACTTACGGAGCTGTTCCAATTGGAATCACCTCAAAAGCTCATCTGTGCTGAGAGAAAACTCCAATCTACTAACAGCTGTTCCAAGAGCAAACGAGAGAAAAACTTGCACGAAATCAAATCAATTGATCCTTAGGACTTGTGAGGGATTTTGATATTCAATCAACATTGAAACATCTCACACGTCCTAGCAATCTATTCCACCAAACAAACCTCAAGAAACAAACCAATCCATGAGGGAAGGAGAAGAACGAAAATCCAAAGAGCAAAAAGAGAAAAACTCACAATCACAACGGGAGACTCATGGCTTTTCTTGGAAATCTTTTTGTATTGATTTTCGTGGGTTTTTCTAGTGTTTTTACATGCCTCTCATCTTAGGCAAAGCACTCTCCTAGTGCAGCTCTCAAAGCTAATCAAAAGGGTCAAAGGGTTAAGAAACCCTAATCACCTATTTATAGTGGGGAGGGACAACCCCCTCTTCCACTCTTGGGCCTCATGCCCTAATGGACCAAACTACTTAGCACGCATCTCAAAGCGTCTAAATAGCTTAGCCACCTCTCGATTTTCCTTCCACCCTAAGCTACCAACCCTAAACCGCTTCCGGCCGCCGCCGCAGTTTCTTGGTTGAGCTTCTGTGGTTTCTGCGTTTTTACCAAAACGCCCTCGCACTGACTTGGTCCTCACGTCTCGTCTCCACCCGCTTTCTTGTCGTCCGCGTACATGCTTTTAAGCCGCACGATGTCGTCACCACCTCCTTGACCGCATCTCAGCCCTCCAAGCTATCATGCCGGTCCATATGGCCGAACCATCGCTGCACCCAACTCGCACCTGCACACAATAGACCAAGCAAAGCGTCGCGAGCACAAGTTTTCCACTTGACCCAAGTCAGTCGAGAAAAATCCTTTATCCACTCAATTTTTCCTTGAGACAAATTGAGAAACTCAAACAATCAACCACAAATTCAAAACCGAATTCATGCAACCTCAAATTCAACGCAACACAAAGTGGCAAGATATTCATCACACAGATGTACACGTCATCACATGACTCATAATCTCCCCCTTGATGAATATATTGCCAACATCTCTCAATCAATCAAATTTGAGTTGGTTTAAAGAATTAAAAGCAATCAAGTTGCAAGAATTCAAACTTGGCCAAAAGAACGAGAAAGCAAGTACCGGGCCAAGTGAATGTCAACAAGAGTAAGACCAAAAATGTGAGTGAAGGCAAAAACATAAACCCTGAGACTCCCCCTCACTCCTATAACCCATATGTCTATGATCTACTCCAGAACAAAGCAATTTTCAGAGGATACACACACATGCCTATCTCAGAGGATACACACACATGCCTATCTTGTAAAAGAATGCCAATGATTGATACTACTATTTCTCCCCCTTTGGCACTATAGTCATCAAGGGAAGTCACGCCTCCCCCTTAGACTAGGCAATGATGGAATATCAAGGATAAGCATGTATGCATGGAATTTTTGATTTTTCAGTTTCAACGAGCTTTGAAGATTATCCAGAATGAGACACAAAAAGTGCTAATATGCCACATAGGTGCTCACCAAACCATAAGAAGACATGTAGATCAAGAAGAGCAGCTAGCATGTCAAGTTCTTAGCAGATTAAAGAGTTCACTAGTAATGAGCGCCAGACTAGGTAGTCACAGTTGCAATGACTCTAAACATGAGTGAAGTATGACAACCTAGCGCTAAGCCATGACTAGGAGGACAACCGATCAAGATTAGGACCAAAATAGTCTACCACATGCTGAATTAAGCAATCACATGATTAAATGAATTAGGCACAACCAAAATACAACCCCCTGCACGAGGAAGTATCTTGAGTGATTCATCCTGACTTTTTCACATTGAGTCCACATGATTATTTGGACTAGTCACAACCAAAGTACTACCTCCTGCACGAGCAAGTACCTTGAGCGATTCATCCCTATTTTAGCATTTTTCACATTAGCATATGATAGATTTCAAGCATGTAGAGCAAAGACTAGTGACTTTTGATGACACTAAGCATTCTCTGACCCAAGCCACAAAAGCCTAGGCATGTTAAGCCACTAGCAGTCCTAATCAAGATTACCATGAAGTCCTATCTTTGACCAGTCATAAACAAAGATCATAGTTGCAATACTAGAGTCATGAGCAGATTCAAAAGCAAAGGATTCCCTAGCAGGCAACTCATCAGTAGATCAAAGATTTAAATTCAAGTTGTTGTCCAATTAAGCTAGCATCACTGATTCTTGAGAACACATATCAAAATATGGTAAAATGGGCTAGAATATGGCATATAGCGAACTTGTAGAACTCATTGTTTCATCAAGGATAATAGACAAAGCTCGTGAACATGCAAAGTGCACATGATATATCACAAATTATGCAAAATGCACTATATTACACTATGATACACAGTGAGAAGACTCCCCCTCAAACCAACCCATGGGGATGAACAATCCCCAACTCCCCTCTAAGTGCGCAGAATCGTGTGGGATCTAATGGCTTGGTAAAGATATCCGCGAGCTGATTTTCAGAGTCAACAAACGTAAGCACTACATCACCCTTCTCAACATGGTCTCTCAGGAAATGAAACCGCACATCTATATGCTTAGTCCTAGAATGCTGCACTGGGTTCTTAGCAATATTAATAGCACTAGTGTTATCACAGAAAAGTGGAACACTATCAAAAGACAACCCAAAATCCCGCAAAATCGAAATCATCCAAAGAATCTGACTACAGCAACTAGCGGCTGCAACATACTCAGCTTCAGCAGTAGATTGTGCAACAGAAGATTGTTTTCTAGAAGACCATGAAACAAGAGAAGTGCCAAGAAGGTGACAAGTGCCAGAAGTACTCTTGCGGTCTATCTTACACCCGGCAAAGTCTGAATCAGAAAAACCCCGAATCCCAAGAACAGAAGAGCATGAATACCAAGGTCCAAACTCAAGGGATGATCGAAGGTACCTCATGATGCGCTTCACAGCTTGCCGGTGGGAGTCTCTCGGCGAGGCTTGGAACCTCGCACTGCGCCTTTGTGTGTCACACGTCCACGGGAGTCATCTCCAAAAATGATGTACTCATCACTGGACGTCTTGTTGAGGGAGGTGAACCATTTTGAGATTCCGGTCATGTGGCGTGAACATTCGGAATTAACGAGTCACATGTTCACCAACCCTCGCCGACCAATCCTACACAAAAGGCCGAAAACGAGTGGACTCGGTACTGGGGTTAGTAAGCAAAGATTTTTGAATCCAGTACTGAGTCACTCGCTGAATAGGAACAAAAGATCGTGAGTGATTAGCATGCAATGCAACACCTAGAGCAACTCTATGATCCCGACCTAGAACACGCCGCGAAGGAATGTCACGCACGGAAGCACGTGAACCACCTCCAAGAGGACGGCGAGAAGACTCTAAGCGACCTAAACCCTGTCGCCTGCTAGAGCCACCAGACACCTCAACATGTTGAGGCCTCGTGTGTGTCTTAGGAGCACTCAACGCATTGTTGCGTCGTTGAATACCCCTAAGGACACGAACACGGTCACGACGCTCCTCCTTGAGACGTCGAAAGCAGAACTCAACTAGGTGACCATCCTTATGACAATGAGTGCATTGGTATTTTACCCTTTGCGAGGTAGCACCAACTGAAGCTGAAGCACTCTTGTCCTTAAGCGATGAATCTAGATAACCACCTGACTTAAACACTGTTCCCCTCTCCCCCTGAGCTATTGCAATCAAGCCTCTACCAAGAGAACCAATGGGATGAGGAGGATGATTCTTATTTTCTTCCACATGATTAAAACCTAGACCTTTGCCTGAGCTAACTCTAGACTTGTCTAAGATCATGTCAAGTTCTTTTCTACCTCCAGAAAATCTCTCCAAAGTTTTCTTGAGGTAATCAACTTTCCTAAGCAAAGGAGCACAGGTAAGACAAGCTCCTGAAGCTGACACTCTAACAGCTTTCTCATATTTTTCTTTGTATGCTCCTAGTTCAAGTTTTAGAGATTCACAGGACACACAAGCAATGCTACAAGTCTCAGCTACTGTTTTCTTAAACCTCTCTCTAAATGCAGCATGCATAGCAGAAACATCATTCTCAAGCTCATGGCAAAATGTGCAAGTAGAGGAATTAACATGAGAAGCATCAACAGGTAGCTTAGAAGCAGTAGCATTAGCCAAAGTGAGTTTTCTGTAAAGCTCAGAGATGTGTCTTCCTAGGTCCTGATTTTCTTCAACTAGTTCAGAGCATTTATCACACACTGGTCTTCTCATTTCAAGCACAGATTGATTCAATTCTTTATTTCTACCTTCCAAATACTTGCATCTTAAACATGGAGAAGATTCTTGAGTGCTCTTAGAACTAATGCTAGCAAGTTGATTCTTAGCATTCTTGAGTTCATTAGCATGAAATGAGTGAGCAATGCAACCAGCAAGATAACCAGTTTTAAGCTTGGCTAGATTGTCCTTATAGACCATAAGCTCTTGGATGACAATTATATGCAATATGAAACCTATAGCAAAGCACAATTTAATCTCATTCAATTCATTAAGAGGTGCTAAGTTAGAGGAACATCCAGAAGATGCTCTAGAAGGCAAACTAGCATGTGAAGCCTTAAGCATGTCAATTTCTTTTCTAAGAGAATCTAAGTTGTCATCCTTAGAAACACACAAGGAGCAAGGGCTCGACTTAAGTTTATCAATTTCAATCATGGCTGACTGAAGCAATTCACTTACACTAGCATGAGCATCTTTAGCTTCGAGGAATTCTTTGTGTAAAACATCACAACTAGCACACTCATCCTCATTACTTTTCAGTTTAGCAATTTCTAGTGTAAGAGAATTAACTTTCTTAGACAGGTCTTTAGATTTCTTGATTGAAGCAAACAAGGCATCATTTTGCACATCAAACATATCAAGCAGTTTATCGTGCCTAACACTGAGCTCATCGAAGGTGCAACTTACATCGCTTTCAAGATCTCCGTCGTCGCTCTCTTCTTCAGATCTCGCCATAAAGCACATGCCGGTGAAGCCATGTTCTACCTTCTTCTTCCCTTTCTTCTTGTGCTTGGGCGGCTCCGGTTCATCCTTGCTTGAGGAAGAGGAAGATGAAGAAGAGTTGGAGTTGTTGTCGCTATCTTCAAAAGCGGCGATAGCTCGACGAAGGTTCTTCTCTGCCTCACGCATCTTGGGCATTGATCCAAACTTGTTCCTTCTCTTGTCCTGAAACTTAGAGGCAGACTTGTTTCTCTCTTTAGGATTAGGACACTCGGATCGAATGTGGCCTTTCTCACCACATCCATAGCAAGTGATGTCCGAGGATCTCCTTCTCCTATTTCTCACATTCTTGTATGCCCTAGAGAAGCGTTTTGCAAATAACGCGAGCTCATCCTCGGGAAAAGATTCAAGCTGATCATCAGACAAAGAAGACAAGGCTGCAAGAGATAGTCCAGAAGAAGAAATCATGCAAGTGTCAGAGTTGACACTAGGAGACACTATCCCCGATGGATCTGAGGAAGTGTTCCCAACAAGAGCCAAAGTCTTGGACTTAGAGCCATTTCTGTTTTCCGAAGTGATCTCATGAGTAGAGAGCTTGGAGAACAGATGATCGAGTGTGAGAGTGGCAAGATTGGCAGACTCTTGGATGGCAATCTTCCGCACTTCAAAAGCGGGCTCTAATGTGTTCAACACGTGCCTAGCCATCTCTGAGTCAGTGTACCTCACTCCCACACTCCTGAGCTTATTCACAATTCTTTCAAATCTCTCAAAAAGTTCAGAAATTGATTCCCCAGAGCGTTGCTCAAAGCGATTGTATTCAACTTTGTATTGATCCGCTCGAGCAATCTTGACTTGGTCGGACCCCTCATGATAGGTGATCAAGGTCGACCAAATCTTGTGAGCGGTATCAAGATGAGCAACCCGCTCATGCTCCTTCCTATCCAAACCAGAAAGCAAATAGTTGATGGCCTTGCAATTGTTTTCAACATCAGCCTAATTTGCAGCCGTCACTTCGGCAGGAAGAGCAAAGTCTCTTTCGATGATTTGCCAAATAGCAAGTCCCTCTGACTGGATAAAAATTTTCATTCGATTTTTCCAGAACTCCCAGTCCGTCCCATTGAAGACAGGAGGACGAGTCGAGTATCCGTGGGAAGCCATGGCTCGCAAAGCCGGTCAAAGCTTATAGAGAAGCGAGACCGGGCTCTGATACCACTTGTTGGATCGACGGCTTCCGACAGAGGGGGGGGGGTGAATGTCGAACTAAAAATTTCTTCACAAGATTAGAACACAAAACAATTGATTAGTTATTGTGATCGAATCAAGGAATGCAGCGGAAAAACAATCGACGAATGGATTGAAAAAGATCACAAAAAAACAACCAGACCGGAAGTTCCGGTCTATATATCGGATGTTCCGATGTGGTCGGAACTTCCGGAGCTACCCCTATTTCAAACGTTCTGGAAAAACCGGAACTTCCGACTCCTGGGTCGGAACTTCCGATATGACCGGAGGTTCCGGTGTTACCCTGATTTTAAATGCTCGGGAAAAACCGGAACATCCGACTGCTGGATCGGAACTTCCGATGTGACCGGAACTTCCGGTGTGAAAATCGGAACTTCCGGTTTTTGCGAAACAACAGATCGTCGCTCGGTAAAACGTTCGCAGATTTTGATCCACCCAATGGAATTGAACGAAATTTTGCACAGAGGTAGACAAAAGACTTACGGAGCTGTTCCAATTGGAATCACCTCAAAAGCTCATCTGTGCTGAGAGAAAACTCCAATCTACTAACAGCTGTTCCAAGAGCAAACGAGAGAAAAACTTGCACGAAATCAAATCAATTGATCCTTAGGACTTGTGAGGGATTTTGATATTCAATCAACATTGAAACATCTCACACGTCCTAACAATCTATTCTACCAAACAAACCTCAAGAAACAAACCAATCCATGAGGGAAGGAGAAGAACGAAAATCCAAAGAGCAAAAAGAGAAAAACTCACAATCACAACGGGAGACTCATGGCTTTTCTTGGAAATCTTTTTGTATTGATTTTCGTGGGTTTTTCTAGTGTTTTTACATGCCTCTCATCTTAGGCAAAGCACTCTCCTAGTGCAGCTCTCAAAGCTAATCAAAAGGGTCAAAGGGTTAAGAAACCCTAATCACCTATTTATAGTGGGGAGGGACAACCCCCTCTTCCACTCTTGGGCCTCATGCCCTAATGGACCAAACTACTTAGCACGCATCTCAAAGCATCTAAATAGCTTAGTCACCTCTCGATTTTCCTTCCACCCTAAGCTACCAACCCTAAACCGCTTCCGGCCGCCGCCGCAGTTTCTTGGTTGAGCTTCTGTGGTTTCTGCGTTTTTACCAAAACGCCCTCGCACTGACTTGGTCCTCACGTCTCGTCTCCACCCGCTTTCTTGTCGTCCGCGTACATGCTTTTAAGCCGCACGATGTCGTCACCACCTCCTTGACCGCATCTCAGCCCTCCAAGCTATCATGCCGGTCCATATGGCCGAACCATCGCTGCACCCAACTCGCACCTGCACACAATAGACCAAGCAAAGCGTCGCGAGCACAAGTTTTCCACTTGACCCAAGTCAGTCGAGAAAAATCCTTTATCCACTCAATTTTTCCTTGAGACAAATTGAGAAACTCAAACAATCAACCACAAA
The DNA here is from genome assembly GCA_019208055.1 of Stipa capillata. Taxonomy (NCBI): domain Eukaryota; kingdom Viridiplantae; phylum Streptophyta; class Magnoliopsida; order Poales; family Poaceae; genus Stipa; species Stipa capillata. The sequence goes on along the minus strand of JAGXJF010005870.1, from coordinate 210,214 downwards.
TTCAAAACCGAATTCATGCAACCTCAAATTCAACGCAACACAAAGTGGCAAGATATTCATCACACAGATGTACACGTCATCACATGACTCACACTAATAAAACCTCTTTCCTCTCCAATTGAAAGTAATCTGGCAATATCATCTTCATTTGGAGATCTCAGGTACTCATCTCCAAAGACTGCAACAATAGCTTTGACAAACCTTTTGAGACTCTTTATTGCAGTACTTTCTCTGATACGAATGTAATCATCTGTGGCATCCACTGGTACTCCATAAGTTAGCATTCTAAATGCTGATGTGATCTTCTGCAAAGGAGACAACCTAAGACATCCACATCTATCTCTTTTCTGCACAAAATAGTCATCATGGTCTTCTACAACTTGCACTATGCGAAAATATAGAGAATGAGACATTCTAAACCTGCGCCAAAAAGAAGAACAAGCCGTATACTATAGAATAAACTAATAAAACAAACAAAAACATAAGAACTAACTGCAAACCTGCGCCGAAAAATAGTTGGGCCGTATGTAGGAGGCTCTGAAAAGTAGTCTTGGTATAGCCTAAATTGCCCGGCTTCTCTATTACAATTAATTACCTGACGCCCAGGCATAGAACCGCGATGTCATGGAGCATTCATAAGCTCATATTGATTGTGTGCTACGCGTAATGTTGCTAGAATGAGTTCGTCGTCATCATCTAACGACGACAACGAGAGAGATTGATCACTCATTTTGTTCTGGCAGAGGAGGAACAACAACGAGGATGGCTTGGAGAAGCAACCAGGAGAATGGCTTGGAGAAGCAACTAGGAGAATGGACTTGCATATGTAGGCCCGAAAAATATAGCCGTTGGAAATATGATAGTTGGAAATATAGCCGTTGAAAATATGACCATTTGAAATTTAGCTGTTGAAACAATGGCTGTTTGCAAAATCGCCGTTATAAATATGACCGTTAGAAATATAGCTATGGTAAATATCTGTTCGAAAAAATAACCATTTGAATAATTATGTTAGTTACAACATATTAATAAAATATATGTGATGGAATATAGGAGATGAGATTTAGGGGTTCGGTTCGAACACGTAGAGAAAAAGAGAGAGAATATTTTAAGGGAGGTCCCCTATATAAAGATATAGAAGATGAAAATTAGAGCACCCGTTGGAGATGCTCTAACCGTAGCCTTAGGGTGTGCATGATACATGATTTGGGAAACACTTGTTAAGATGTCGGAGAGAGACAGCGTCACCGACGCAGCCTGAGGGTGCGGACACGAGGCAAAGATGATGATGACAATCAAAGAAGGCAAATTATGATAATGGCAATGAACACCAAAAACCGGCTTCAAACTGCCATAGCAGTACTCTTTTTTATCAACATATAACGTGTACTAATAATAGTACTATTATGGTCAAGTTACCAAGAAATTACTCAAGAACAAAAACAAGAAATACAAATGTCAATATCTTGGGTGTACAACTAAATGGTCATACCATGGTATACCTGGCAGAGTGGGTCAAAAACTAGACGTCAAGAAAAGAAGAAGGCCGGAGCGGAAAAAAGATGGAAAATACCTTGGGCAAAACGGTCCGGAATCTACAGTATCGACCCAAATCATGTTGATCCTGGCCCATTAGGCAGAAGTCACTGGCCCGGCCTTATCACTTCCTTTATCACGCATCTCGACCTCACCCACGAGCGCAGTTAGGGTTTTCTGCACCGAGCTCGAGCCGCCGCCATCACACACCGAGGCGGGAGAAAGCCAACAACAGCTCGGCAGCCATGGTAAGCGACCCAAACATCCTCCCTCCCCCTCCTCTCTGGAATGTCCGGATCCAGGTTCGGGGAATAGTCCTTCTTCATTTGGTTCTGGTGTTCGATTTCGAGATGGCGATTAGTTCTTCGACCAAGCGTCTTCCTCTCTGTGCTGTGCTTGGCAGTTTGGTGGTGATTGGTTAGTAGATTAGGTTTGATTTGAGCGGTGGTTTACGTGTAGTGCTCTGTTGTTTTGTTGGTGTAGATCCGGTTCTGCAAAAAGCAGCAGTACGATGTCTGTTGTTTATGATCGCTTATCATGAACTTGTCTAGATATCGCTCAGCTTTTATTGCATTGTCCAAGGTTCCAAGTGTGGTCAAATGATTTAGATGAGCAAAAGCACTATCTGTTATTGCAATCGACTTTATATGTCGAAAGGACGAGAGGTGCAGAGTGATGGTTGGATAGACACACTAACGAGGTCAAACTAATAGTTTGACCACTTGTAATCTAGGGCTGGTGAGCCAATGAGCTAGTTTGGATCAGTGGTTGTGTACCGCATTGTCTTCCTCTAATCTAATAAGCGGTTACACATCTAATAAAGGTTGTCAATTAATCGCCAGCGAATTTGGGGTTGTGCTATGTAGTTTAAACTTGATAAACTATGGCAAACCTGAATGCAAGATACTGGAGAATATTTAAGTAGAATTTGGTTGTCCTTCAACTCATATTCGTCCTCTCATGGGAAACGGTATGGAAGCATGGAACTTGTTGCAGTAAAGCCATTAAAAATGGAATTCCACTCTCCGAAATAGAAATGTATTTATGGGTATATTTTAATTGAGTACATGTTTCTGTATCGAGTTATTAGATATTATGAGATGATAATATGATATTTCAACTTGTTCCATATGGAGCAGGAGCGCTTAAGGAATCACTTTTTTCTTTTTTCTATCCTTATTGCTCAGGGTATTCATTCCCGGTTTTAGGCGGTTTGGGATGAAAACCCAACCCAGCCCGCAAACACGTGGTTTTAGCCGAGCAGTGTCGATGTTTTTGACCGGTTTTGACGGGTTAGCTGCTTCGTTTGCTCATCTAGATTCTTCGCCACCGATCTCAACATCCATCTTGTCCAACGAGGTGCGACACAACACCCCGACGCGTTGTGACCTTCCGGCCGCTGTCGTCGTCCTCAACTCCCCATCTCGTCCAACTTGCTGGGTCCTCCCCGGCCGACGTCTTCCTGCACAGCATGCTTGATATCGACGCCCAAGAGTTCACCCCCCTCGTGCATGCCACACTGGCTGTCCTGTGGGTGTTTCGGCTGGAGCCCATGGAGGAGATGCTGGAGTGTGCGCACGTGATCACACTAGACAAATTGCTCAACGACATCCAGATTCTCGCATGAATCATGCATTTGTTCCTTGCTTGCATGCTATGCTACTCTTCGAGAGTTCGAGTTTCTTTAGCTTCATTTTCGCTGCTACTACTAGTGAATTATTTGGTCCTATTACTAGTCTCCTTCGCTGCTTGGGCTTCAGAGTTTGGCAGTCCGCCCCACTGCCGTGCGAGGGCGACGTACGCGGTACTGCTGCCAGGTTCGATGGGTTGAGCGGGTCATACCCAGCCTGTCCAAAACCGGGGGAGCCGGTTTAGTCGAGGTTGGTTTGGTGGGTTGAGTGGGTCAGACCTGAACTGCGAACACCCTGACTTATTGCAATGATTGTTGATGTTCTTTTCATTTTTACATAGCCAACAGAAGTAATTCTCCTCACATTTGATCATTTTGGCCTTGGACATTTAAGTTCTTGTAAATAAGTAAATAATTTCCAATGTAATAGATTTAAGCTTGTTACTAATGTGTTCAGAACGCTTAGCTGCCAATCAAACTAACTGCACTATATTGGAATTTGATGCGACTATCCCTATATCTTGTCCTCTTGTAATCTATTTATGCTGGGAATACACTAGCCTAAATATATAATAGCCTAAAAATGGAGACATTCTTTTTTTTTGCTACACAACGAGCTTATTCTCATAGTTACAGAAGTTAATCATGATATTTACAATTACAAATCTACCTCATAAGTATGTATGCTGTTTCTGAAACTCCTCAAATCATTTGTGCTGTAATGTAAAAATAACTAATCTGATATTATGATTCTAGCAATTATTTTTTCGTTTATCTGTTTATCCATGTTTTTTAATTCTTATTGTACTAAGTATATGTTATGATGTGTGTGTTTTGTAGGTGAACGTTCCGAAAACCAAGAAAACCTACTGCAAGAACAAGGAGTGCAAGAAGCACACCCTTCACAAGGTTACCCAGTACAAGAAGGGAAAGGATAGCCTTTCTGCTCAGGGGAAGCGTCGTTATGACCGCAAGCAGTCAGGATATGGTGGGCAGACAAAGCCTGTTTTCCACAAGAAGGTCTATTCCTGATTTCCCCTAGTTTTGGCTGATTTCGAGGACAACTACTTAGCTGTTTTGAGAATATTCGGTGTTGCTCCTTAGATGCTTCTTTGCTTCTGCCTTTGTTTCGTTTCAGGCCAAGACAACAAAGAAGATTGTGCTGAAGCTGCAGTGCCAGAGCTGCAAGCACTACTCTCAACACGCTATCAAGGTCGTCTTCTCTTTTTTTCTCTCACACACGACAGTATTCCATCATTTAGAAGTATATATCTGACATTCTCTTTGCAACCTATCTCCAGAGGTGCAAGCACTTTGAAATCGGTGGTGACAAGAAGGGCAAGGGAACCTCTCTCTTCTAATCTGATACTACCCATGTTGTCCTGAAGTTGTCTGCCAGAAGTTACCATCATTAAGAATGTTTTTTATTGTCCTAGTGAGATCCACTGCTGGAATACCTTATGGTTAGCATTTGTATCAACTGTTCTCTGAGATCTTTCTGATACATAGTTTCTATGAGACCGGGGTATGTGCCATCTTGTTATTGAGTTGTGTTTCTTTGCCACGAGCTCACAAGTTGAAGTGACGTGCCAAGGTTTCTGGCGATTGAGCACTCTGTCATGTCTGGACTCGAGCTACTTCTGATGCTCATCGATACAAACTGAAAGCATTTGTGAACAATTGGAATGTGCTGCTTGCCTGTGTCGTGGTTCTTTTTAGCAAAATGTATGATCCACGTGGGGGTGAAAGAACTCGGCTCAGTCTGTCTCGTGTTGGAAGAGCTCGCCTCGGTCCCTGTAGATTGGTCGACTAGTTACCTATCCACCTCAAGTGATGCTGCCGTCGTTACCTATCTTCGTTTGCTGAAATTAGGTATGGAAGTAGTGTTCTGCGAATCTGAGCTGAGTTTGTTATTATGAGCCTGAGCTGCTCGAGAGCATGTGCCTTTTTCTAAAGCCATATCAAACAGTTATTGCCTATCTTGGTGTGCTGGAAGTCCGAACTAGAATTTTTTTGCGCTTTCATCTTTGAGATCTTTAGTCGGCCCAGGTTTGGCATCCAGGTATTTCGCAGAAAATTCACCAGAAATAGTTCAATTTAGAGGCAAGAACGCATTCCTAGAAGGAATAGCTACGAGAACCTTTGTACTGACCGAAAGATACGGAGAACCTTATGCATAATCGGAATTTGAGGATCTGAACACCTACTCGTTTCCTCCCCACCACGACCGCACGTGCTTTAGTGTTTTTGGCACAGAGATCACGCCGCCGCAGCTACCTCTCCATGGAAGCTGTTGTAGCATGAAAATGGACAGAGATTCAACACAGTAAAAAGTGATTTCTTGTATTGATGCTTTTGTATTACGAGTTCTTATACTAGTATAAGGGATAGTAGTTGTAGAACAAAGATGACTCTTAGAGGAGTCATGTTCCTTAGAAGGATTATTGGCAACTGTTAAATGCGGTTATAAATTGATCACTCGTGACTGTAGAGAGAGACGCGACGTTTCACAACACTCCCCCTTGATCAATTTCATCCTTGTATATAAAGAGCATATGGAAAAACTCTTCTAAAACCCTGTGGGAAAAATATAAGGAGGAAAAAAAAATATATATATATAAAGAATATGTCATGGAAAACTCTTTTAAAACTCAATGAAAAAAATAAGGAGGAAATGATATGGCATATATTGTCTCATTAAAAGCCTTTTATGAGAAACCATTTAGTAAAAACTCATAAAGAAAAAGAGTACAATATATATGGTCTGATGATCATTATCAGATTATATTTTTTGGATTTTACTCCCACTGAGCCTTGCAAATCTCGAATTCGCCTCATACCAATTCCATGAACATATTTTTGGAATAAAGATGCTGGTAGAGATTTTATAAATAAATCTGCAAAATTTTCACAAGACTTAGTTTGCAAGATTTTTATCTCCCCGCTTTTCTGTAATTCATGGGGATAAAATAATTTAGGAGCAATGTGTTTTGTGATATTGCTCTTTATATAACCTGATTGCATTTGTAAAATAGAAGTGAAATTATCTTCGTAGATAATAGTTGGTGATTCTAAGGAACCAATTCCACATGATTTTTGTATGTGGTTAATCATTCTGTGAAGCCATACATATTCGCGTGATGCTCCATATAATGCGATTGTTTCAGAATGATTAGTGGAATTAGCCACTAAAATCTATTTTTAAGGACTTCCAAGAGAAGGCTATTCTACCATGTAGGAATACAAAATCAGTCTGTGATCTGGCGTTATGGAGATCAGATAGATAGCCAGCATCAGCATATCATACTATAGTCATGTCTTGATTTTTCTGATAGAATAAACCAAGATCTTTTGTGCCTTGGAGATATCTGAGGATATTCCTTGCACCAACCATATGCCTCTTTATAGGGGATGCACTATGTCTAGCTAATAGATTAACTGTAAATGAAATATCAGACCTGGTGCAGTTTGCTAGATACATTAGTGCTCCGATGACGCTAAGATAAGGAATTTTAAGTCCTAATATCTCTTCATCATTGCCCTTAGGTCTAAATGGGTCTTTATCTCTATCAAGAGATCGAATGACCATAGGAGTCTTGGATGGATATGATTTATCTATATTGAATTTTTTCAAGATTTTCTAGATATAAGCAGACTGATGTACAAGAATTCCTGAGGGAAAATGCTCGAGTTGTAAACCTAAGCAGAATTTGATTTTACCCAAATCTTTCATTTCAAATTCCGTCTTTAGATGATTACTTGCCTCTTGTATGTCTTATGTAGTTCCAATGATATTGTGATCATCAACATAACTGAGATGATGCAAAATCTTTTTGATGATTTCTTTATGAATACATAAGGGCAATCATTATTGTTTGAGTAACCCTTTTGAAGAAGTAATTGACTTAACCGGTTGTACCACATTCTTCCCGATTTATTTAAGCCATAGAGTGATTTTTGTAATTTTACACAATACATGTTGCGATTTGCATTTGGATTCGGGATTTTAAGTCCATCAGAGACTTTCATGTAAATATCCGAATCGAGTGACCCATATAACTATGCGGTCACTACATCCATTAACTGCATAGATAATTTCATCTGTACTGCCAAAGATATTAAATATCAGAATGTTATTCCGCTCATAACAGTAGAGTAGGTTTCATCGTAATCGATGCCGGGTCTCTGCGTGAACATTTGTGCTACAAGTCTTGCTTTGTATCTCACCACCTCATTGTTTTCATTTCATTTTTGAACGAAAACCCATTTTGCTCCCACAGGGAAGACATTGTGAGGAGTTGGTATCACTGAAGTAAATACATCTATTTTCGTAAACGAGCACAATTCTGCCTCAATTGCCCCCTTCCATTTGGACCAATCCGAGCGCTTGAGGCACACTACCATGGTCTTAGGTTCTAGCATCCAATTGAAGGTTCTTAGCAATTTTTAAGAAGAAGTAAATATTGACAACTGTAGTCTTTCTATTAAAAGATTCTTCTGAATCAATATAGTTTATGGAAATTTCATTATCATCTTCTAACTCATTGTGATTTCTCTCAACATTTGAGTTAGGTTGTTCCGATGTCCCAGCACTTAAATTTATGTGCACATTTTTCTGGGTTGTGGATGTTGAGCATTTACTATTTGAGGTTTTTGTGTCCTCTGTTTCCGCGGACACTTTTGAGAAGTTGGATCCTTTGTGACCAAAGTTCTCCCATTTTTGCTCTCCTTAGGGAGTTGAGTGGTTTATTAGGTACCTTCACTCTTTCTGGCACATTAATCATCAGAATATGTGATTTTGCAACATCTTTATGGTCAGTAAATGCATCTGGTAGGTTATTTGCAATGTGTTACAAATTTATGATTCTCTGAACTTCAGATTAAGATTCTTTAGTATGTGGGTTTAAGGATTAGATGTCTGTGACATTCTAATCTATTTCTCGGCATTCTTTGTGGTTCTTTTCTTTATCTCCCCTTAATGCCAGGAAATTATCCTCATTGAAGATGAAATTAGCGTACCGGGCTGTAAATAAGTCCCCTGTTAGGGACTCAAGGTATTTTCTTATCGACGGAGAATTATACCCCACATAGATCCCTAATTTTCTGTGAGGGCCCATGGATGTATGCTGCGGTGGTGATATCGACACGTATACAGTGCAGTCAAATTGCCGCAGATGGAAAATACTTAGTTGATTTCCACGTACTAATTGCAACGGGGAAGCTGTATGGCATGCAATTGGACGAACTTGAATTAATTCTGCGGCGTGTAAAACCGCATGACCCCAATAAGATGTTGATAGGTTTAAATTCTGTAAAAATGGTCGAGCAATTAATTTGACTTTTTTTATAAGAGATTCAGTCAAACCATTTTGGGTATGTACATAAGGTACAGAATGTTTCAAATTTATGCCTAACGCTAGGCAATAATCATTAAATACTCGCGAAGTGAATTCTGTAGCATTATCTATTCGAATGGTTTTTATCCTATGTTCAGGATAATTTGCTCTTAATTTGATAATTTGAGCAATTGTTTTAGCGAAAGCATGGTTCCTTGTGGATAATAGACACACATGCGACCATCTTGTAGATGCATCGATGAGAACCATGAAATATCTAAATGGTCCAAATAATGATTGAATTAGACCACATATATCTCCTTAAAGACGTTCAAGAAAATTAAGTGGCTCATTTTGGATCTTAAGATGAGAGGGTCTTAAGATTAATTTTCCTGTAGTACATGCGGTGCATACAAAATCTGAGGATTTAAGAAATTTTACAATTGTTAAGTCATGACTAACAAAATTTTCAATAATTTTTCTCATCATCCTTGTCCCAGGATGATCAAGGCGATCATGCCAAACCTTGAATTTGTCAAGATTTTGAAAAATTACTTTGTGCGCAACGTGTTTAATTGGTCTGATGTATGTGTAGTACAATCCAAATGATAAAGAAGGAATTTTCTCAAGTATTTGTTTTTCCTATCCGTTATTTTTAGTGATGAGGAGACTTTCATCATTGCTCCCAACACAAGTTTCAATGTGGAAACCATTTTTATGAATATATTTAAAACTGAGTAGGGTACGAGTTGAATCAGGATACAAGAGTGCATCCTCAATTGTTATTTTCGTACCCATGGGGAGAATGATTATGGCTTGAGCAAACCCAATGATTATGGCATCGCGTTCAGCGATAATCATAACATTTCCTTTACTCTTTTCAGAGTTTATAATATTTTATTTCCCTTAAGATTGTGTTAGTGGTACAACTATCCACTAAACATATTTCTTCCTCCATTGGATTGTCTTAAAAATTCTTTCTTTCCTTGATCTTCAAAGTTCTTCTTTTCTTGCTGAAGATTGTCGCAAGCAATGTGGTGGCCGGAGGGCTCTTGGTAGAGGCAGTGCTAATGACGTGTTGTAGTATGAAAATGGACAGAGATTCGACACAGTGAAAAGTGATTTCTTGTATTAATGCTCTTGTAATTATAATTTCTTATACTAGTACAAGGGATAGCAGTTGTAGAACAAAAACGGCTCTTGGAGGAGTCATGTTTCTTAGAAGAGCTATTATCAGCTGTTAAATACGGTTATGAATTGATCACTCGCGACTATAGAAAGAGACGTGGCGATTTCACAACAGAAGCAACCAAGGGAGGAGGGAACCAAGAGCTCGTCAGCCATGGTTAGTAAACGCCGCCTCCTCCTCCTCCGCATCCTTATCCTGCTATTTCTGTCGCCGCGGTTACTGCTGACGATCTGGGATGCGTCATGTAGTCGTGTTCTTTTCGATCTTTGATTTGGTCCTGGTGCAGATTGGGGATTGGAGACGACAAAGAGCTTCTACTTGTGTTGCGCTTAGGCAGTTGTTGTGTAGGTCTGAATTGAGCAGTGATTTGACTTCAACGTAGGTTTTCCATCTCGTGTGTTGTAGTTGTTGATCTTATTTGAACTCGCTAAGAGCATGTAAAGTGCGGCGAGTGCTTAAGGAAAGAAAGAAACGATTATCTTTGCCACGCCAGGATCACTCGGTGCTTGCGAAATGCAAGAAGTGCTTCGTTTTGTTCGATGCCTCCCTGGATTTTGTGTGCAGTGCTTCGTCGTCAAGTGCTCTACCCGGTGCTCCTTTTTCTCCGTTGCTACATGCATGTGACTACCGAACAAACTCACTTTTGCTTTACCCTGTGCTCTTTGTTTCGGAGTTGCTCTTGGTGCATGCATGTGACTGAGAACTGAGAATTGTATGTGAGCTCCTCAATCCTCCCGAGGCTTAGTTTCGCTTAATTCTTTTGATTGTTGGGGAGCCGTTGCATGCATGCAAAATTCAGGCATGGTGGACAGATCAAGTGCAATTTTGCTTAGAATTGATGCCTAGGGCCTAGGAGCAACGATCTCCATTCTCTGAATCAATAGATTGACTTGCCGCGTAGCTATAGCTAGGGACTAGTTCCATCGTTTGGCTAGATGAGACAAAAGTTATTGTACTACTCTACATGCAAGCTGAGAAACAACCATGGTGGTTGAGCTTGTGTGAACTCCTTCCCCTATATATAGGGGGTGTTTGGTTAGGCTTTTCAACAGCTTTTCACTGGAAAAAGCTGCAGCCCAACCAAATGGCCAGCTTTTCAGCAGCTTTTGCTAACGATAGCTGTGGGCTTTGCAGTGCAAATTCAGCTGTTTGGAAAAGCCGCCTTCTGCCAGCTTTTTATAATGTGCTGATGTTTCTGTACTCATATTCCAAAATGCTGTAGATTGTTTGGATAAACCAAAAGCCGCATGTTCACTTTCCCACAGCCACAACAGTTTTTTCAGATAGCTAGCCAACAGCACCTTTGTCAACAACCACAACCCAACCAAACAGGCCCATAGTCTAGTGCTTGTACTAGTTTATGCATAACCCAATTTTGTACACAAAAAAATGAATTCTGACTATGGCTTTATGAATTTGTTGAACTCTGGTTCAACTCCATATGAGGTTGGTTGTCAAAGCTTTGATAATGCTACGTGTACAGTTCCATGCGGAGGAGGAGAAGGTGGTGGTGGCGGTGGCAGCGAAAGAGGATATATACCAGACAATAACGATGGGAAAATGGATACATGAGCTTACAATGGACTGAAGAGGACAACCTATGACTGGTAAGAGCTTGCTTTCAATATGGATGTTAATTGTTTCATTATACGTATTATTAATGTAGTGCATTAAATATGCAAAGAGTGCATGGTTAAATAACTTCGTTGATCGACTAAAATTAATTGCTAGAGAGGTTTACTAGAAACAATACACAAGCGATGAACCATAAAATTGTGCTATTCAATGGCGTGTGGTGCAGGCTCAAAGGACGTCTATATTATTAGTCAATCGATGACCACCTTATGTAAAAATACTATGATCTACATGAGGCATAGACAAAACAGTCCCTTAAACTAGTCAACTTATGGAGAGCTCTACGAAACTTGCCTAGAACTTACGTCGAAGAGAGTACCCTCTAAAATAACAATATAATTAATACGGACATTGAAGAAGAAACTGGTTCAAAAAGGATAAAGGTTGCAAAAATGGAAGGAAAATGCAAAGGCACATCAGACTCTTCTTCAAGCACTCCATCCCATTGTGATATCCAATTGTACTATGCAACACAGGCCCTACGATCGTCGATAGAAGATAGGATAGCTAAAATAAAGCTTTAGCCCCTGAGCTAAATGATTTGCAGCAGCTCAAGCACGGGATGGAGCAACAATTGCAACTAGCGAAAAGGCAATTATATAAAAAAAACATAGAACTCTTAATGGTCACAACCACTTGGATGTAGAGGATGGAGCACGAGAGGGCACTGCAATTTTTTCCTAACGAAATAATGTGTGCAGAAAACAAGAATTTATGAGCGTGACACTTAACTTTCTTTTCTTATTTGCTTAGCTCAAATAAATAATAATTAGCTTTTGTCCCTTGCTTCATTTGTATTCACAAATAAGAGCACCAACGGTTGAGCCTTCTAAAATTCTGGAAAAATAAAAAAGAGCCTGAAATAGACCAATAAAGATTCTGATGGTGTGGAAGAGATATTCTTAATGAGATTATCTGTGGTAGTCAGATTTTCTATGTGCACTTCTACAAAAATAAGAAAGAGCCGGAAATAGACCAATAGAGATTATGCTGGTGTGGCAGATCTGCAGATCGTGTTGCAAAGTTGTTAGTACCATGCATCTTTTTGAGTTCATCCTAAAAGCACACATCTATTGAAACAACCTAACAATCACTACCGCCTCTTTTAGCTTTGCTTAGTAATCTTCGAACGATGGTACTTGGAATTAACCTTGCTCCAAAATGTCCTAGCAACCTATCTCCACATTTGATGGCCCCAATGATGAGATAGATGTAACCAAGTTCTTCCAAGATCCTATTGCACAAGGGATGGAAAACAACTATGACAATTATTTTGGTGCTACAATGGAGGCTCAAATCGAAGCTCAAGTGAAAGTGCATCTAGCCCTAAAGTGTGGTTTTGGTAATTAATGAAAATTTATATGAACTAACAATTTCTTTGAATTGGCATGAGGCTACCATATGTGATGCATGAAGAATATTGAGTGGATCTGAGTGATGAATGCCACTATGAACAAGATATATATCATGATCAGCAAATTCAAGACGCCAATATCATGTGATCGAGTTGAGGTGTAGAAGTGAGATTCAAGGATCAAGAATGGTTTAAAGTGAATCAAATGTTATCATGGTGAAGTTCAAAAGAAAATGAAGATTGACCAAGATGAAGTTCAAGGATGAATTCAAAATGGTCAACATAGAGTTTAAATGATGTGCCATTTGTGATCATGTGATTACGTGGTCTTGGTAAACAATTCTAAATTGCATTTAGTACACGAATACATGTTCTATGTGTAAGAAAAAGTGTGTGCAGGTTAGGTATTAGTTTGTGACATGACATTAAAATGATGATCTCACAAGACTCAAGTTTTGATGACATCAAGTTTTGGTGGTTATCAAGTTGAGAAGAGCAAATTTAAGATACGTGTGCAGATATGCTTGAAGCTTGCGGTTCATGAAGAGTTGATAGAGATGTGAAGATGATCTTCAAGAGAAGGATTCCCGTAAGGGATTATAATGGAGCTAAATGAAAGACCTCATCAAGTGACGGTGATCAAGTTGTTCCGGGTTGAAGTGTGGATGATCTTGTTCATCGAGGCTTAAGTGGAATGTGCAAGGCAAATATCGTCTAGGTTTTCCTAGTTGACCGGTCTCAAGGTGTTTGCTGCAAAACCAGAGTATATGATAGATAACCATACTATCAAGAGGGGCTACTAGGCCAGTATCTTGATCATGTCACGTGTCGAGTGCTCCAACCTTTGTATATGTTACATATTGTCATACTCCCATTTTGTCGGGGCCTTGTTCTTGGTGTTCTTGTCAGTCTGGTGGTTTCAAGCTAAGAGCTCGGAGGCTCTGAGCGTCATTCAACTTCTGCGTGAAGTTGTAGCCCTAGAAGTGGTGTTTAGGGTTGGGTCGTCTGACTTGCCTCCGTAGGAGGGTCTAAGTAACCATGCTAGGTCGGTCTAACTGGCCCATATTCGGAGGTTCGAAAAGTTCCATTTCTGAAGGTTCTAGAATTGGGCAACCAAAGCCAAGTTTTTCTTGGGGGTGAGTGGTCCGGAGTGTCTAAGCTACAAAAATTGTGCTCCAGATACGGGTTCTTGGAGGGTCCAAAAACAGCCCCTAGAGTGTACCTCCAAAAGGGGCGTTCTGACCAGCCCCTGTAGGAAGGTCTAACCAGTCAGAGTCTAAGTACTCTAAAATGTTCATTTCGGAGGTTTAGGACTACTGCACAGAAGTGATCTTTTGTCTCAAAGATTCCAAATAGTCTTATCTGGAGGCTCCGGGTGAGCTTGTGCTTCAGGGTGTGTGAGTTCTCGGAGGGTCTGAGTTTTGTATCTGTTTCTACCTTCTGTGTGAGGGCAGTTAAATTGGCCTTGTGTCAGTTTTAAAGCAGCAACAATCCCTTTTTGTAGAGGCCAGGCTGGGTAACAGAGGCTTGATTGTTTCTCGGAGATTCCGGATAGTCTATGTTCGGAGGATTCGAGAATCTCTTTGTTTTGAGTTGAGTTTGGTTCGAATTTTCTAGGGTTTTGGTCCTAGACTCCGAGTGGTGGATACTCTTTGTATTGTGAGTGTCCAATAGTCATTTTTTGATAGTTGGAGGGTGGTTGGTCTGACTAGCGCAAAAGGGTGGTTTAAACCGTCAGTCTCACAAGAACTCTCCAACGGCTAGTTTTTGAGAGTTCGCTATAAGTAGCCACCTTTGTCGGGGCAGGAGTATTGCTGCTGCCCTTGGGACCATTTGTTGAGTCCATCTAGTTGCTCTCAGGGCATGACTTGGTAAGGTGTGAGCAGAGTTGTCATTACATTGCACTTAGGATTGCATCGGTTTGAGCTCTTCGCGTCGACTGTGTTCGAGTGGAAGTCCGAGAGCATGTTATTATTGGAGGCCATTGCCTCCTAGATGACTTGGCAGTTGCGGGCTCAGCGATCTCTTCGTCAAAAGTTGTGAAGAGGCCCGAGGACTTGTGAGTGGTTGTGAAGCTCACCATCTCCGAAGCGGAGGAACGAGCTAACCAAAGTGAGTGGCTCTCGCTAAAGGTAAGGGCCTTGAAGAAAGCGCTCAATTCGGAGTCACCTTGTTTTGTTGGAGCAAGCTTTCTCAATGGAGACATAGGATATTGGTGGATATCCAAATTTCGAGAATAAACATTATTTGTGTCCCTTGTTTTCTTTACTTTCTTGCAATTTATACTTGTGCAATTATCTTGCATAGAAATTGCTTTATTTGCTTGTCACCCTAAGATTGTAAACTTTGTCCTAGACTTAGGGTGTTGGTGCACTTAGTTGAACCTATTTGTTCTAGATTCTGAACTTGTGCAAAATGGATTAGTTAATTTTTGCATTAGGATCGGCCTAGATCCTAATCAAATTTAAAACACCTATTCACCTCCTCCCTCTCTAGGCGACATCCGGGATCCTACATCAAGTTTTTTGTACTAGTTGCCACCGCCGCAGCGATAGGAGGAGGAGGCTCATCGAGAGAGATTGTGAGGCAGGGCATGAACATCTCATGTCAGGCTACTTCTTTGATACACCGATGTAAACTGATGCTATGTTCTGTCCAAGGTTCTGACCGAGAAGGTCCTTATTTCTCCAGATTGTGCAAGCTCTCGAGAATGGTCTCCTTCTTTCAAGCAAATGAGAGATGCCTTGAATAGGTGAGGGCTCTCACCTTTGCAGAATTGCACGGTAGCTATGCGGATGTTGGGGTATGCATGTCCAGCTGATTCCACCGATGACTACTTCTTAATGGGTCAAAGAAAAACAATGGAGTGCCTAGAGAATTACGTCAAATATGTGAATGAAATATTTGGCCGAGAATATCTTTGGAAACCCCACCAGAAGATATTCAGCAATCACTTCAATGGGGAAGGCTCATGGATTTTTAGCGATCACTTGGAATGGAAAAGTTTCTTGGTTGGATGGCACGGCCAGTTCACTCGTGGAGATTAGGAAGTCGCTACTGTCATGCTTGCGACACCAACATAATTTTTATTGGTTTATTCCATTCTCTTTTTTGTTTTTCTAGAAGCGTACATGTAAAATATGACCACAAGGGATAAGCTCGCTATAATTTATTTTTCTAGAAGCCTCAATAACTATTGCTTTTACTTCTGAATACAAATGAAGCAAGGGAAGAAAGTCAATTATTATTTATTTGAACACAAAGAATGAAAGAAAGAGTAAGTGTTATGCTCATAAATTGTTGTTTTCTATACTCAATATTTTATCCAAAAAAATTGCAGTGCCTTCTCGTGTGCCATCCTCTAAAAATCAGACTTGGCCATGTAGAATTCCATATAGTTTTCCATAATTGCCTTTTTGTTAGTTGCATATTGCTGCTCTCTCCCGCGCTTGGGCTGCGGCAAGCTTTTCTCTAGAGAGTTGAAGTTATATGTCGGCTATCCTATCCTTTCCCCATCATTATTGGTTCATCTCCTTATCCTCCTCCTCCTTATGGAACTGCATGTTTAGTGTTATTAAAGCTTTTAAAACCAGCCTCATATGGAGTTGAACTAGAGTTCAATAAATCCATATAGTCATAATCAGAATCCACTTTCTTGTAGAAAGTTGGGCTATGCATAAACTAATACAGGCACTAGAGTATAGGCAAAAAGCCAAAAGTAGCCCTTTGCCACGGGTCAACAGTAAAAGTAGCTCCTTATGTGAACAATATCAAAAAAGTGCCTCCTGCCACACCTAGGATCCGTGGCGTGCTCGTGTAGCACATCGGACCCACAGCACCTCACCTGCCGCAAGTCTGACCCACAGCAGGTGAGGTGGCGCGCACCCCACCTGTGGGCCCGACCCGCGTGCCGCGGGTCCGATGTGCAGCAGGAGCGTGTCGCGGCTCCCAGGTGCGGCAAGAGAGACGTGTCAACTCCAGGATGAGCCGTGCTGAGTTTTTTAGTATTGGTTAAGATACATGGCTACTTTTACTATTGACCCATCGCACGAGATTATTTTTGGCCTTTGACCCTAGAGTATATATACAGAAGTAGGAGTTCACATGAGCTCAACCACCATAACTGTTTCTCATCTTGCATTTAGAGTAGTATAATAATTCTTCTCTATTCTAGTCGAGGAATGAAATTGGTCCCTGGCCTTTGCAGCAAGTCAACGTTAATCTATTAATTTGGCCGTTGCTCCTAAGCCCTAGGCGTAAATTCCAAGCACAACGGCATTTGGTCAGTCCATCCTTGCCCGAATCGATCTCGCATGTATGCAGCAGCTATTCACCAATCAAAATTTTTTTAAGCAAAACTGAATCTCAGGACGAGGAGCTCGCATACGGTTATTAGTTCTCCATGCATGCAGCAAGAGCAGCTTCAAAAAGAGCACAGGTAAAAGCAGAAGATAGTATGTTTGGTGGTCGATCAGATGCATGCGGCGACAAGAATAAGGAGCACCGCGTAGAGCACTAGATAAATCACCGTACACAATAAAGAGCAGTTAGTTTCTAGGGCACCAGGGAGGCATCTAGCCAAAACGAAGCACTTCTTGCATTTTATAAGCACCGAGTGATTTTGACGTGGCAAGAATAATCCGGTATTTTATTTTTCTTATGCACTACCTAGGCACGAGCATTGTACATGCTCTTATGCACTCATCCTTAAATACTTTGTATTTATATGCCATAGAGATTGTTGCTTATTTACCACTGAAAAACTACATGTTTATTTATAAACCACGCAATGAACACACTTTGCTTGTGGTTATATGCCATTACCGTTATCCTCCTGTCAGTGCTCTACCGTTAAGTTCCACAAAATTGTCAGTTTCTATCCCTAAATTATGAGAAAACCTTTACTCCTAAAAAATAAAAATGAACTTTCTTGTCAATTTTTTCAATGAAATGATGTCAATTTTTTAAGGAATCTTTGGTGTTGTCACAATGTAACAGGAGCCAAAATCTTGCTGTCAATTTTTTCCGAATTACAAGCAAGTTACTGTCAAAATTTTGCTTATTTGCCACTGAGGACAAAAAGGACAAATGCCTTTTTACCCACTTAACAGATGGTCTTTAACAGCTAGCTGTACGTGATGGCATATAAGCAAGAAATTAGAGTTTATTGATGATATATGAACAAAGTGTGTTTATTAAGTGTATATAAGCAAACCTGTAGTTTTTCAAAAGTAAATAGGCAATTCTCTCTTTTAGCTAGGCTCCAATGCTCCACGGTGCAGTACAGCAATTGCACGCCGGCCCTTCTCTCTTTTAGCTAGGCTCCAATGCTCCACGGTGCAGTACAGCAATTGCACGCCGGCCCTTGGATGTCAGCACTTCTCGGTCCGTCCTGAGCTTTGTCGGCCTAGAATGTTTAATGTAGGCCTAGGCCCAATCAGCCCCTGTGTCCGCAGGCTCCTGGAGTATTACATAACGAGGCATTTTCGTTCCAAAGCTATCGTGAACGATCGCGGTGTGCGCATCTCAGATGATGATGCCGTTTGGAAGAACGAGAATTGTACCGGTAGGGTAAAAGGTAGTAGGCTATAGTGGGATGCTAGAGGAATTAACAGCACAACGATACTTTTTGCAAGAATAGTACAACAATAATTTGAAGCGGGTGTTTATATTTGGATGTTCCATAAGAAAGAAAACATGGTCTTTTCAAAATTTTAGATGAATAGAGAGATTGCCTTGAAAGCCCCAAAAATACTTTTTCATAAAGGATCTGACGGTAGAAAGTTGCTCCTCTTAGATAGTGAACGCTCCATCCTGTCCAATTGAGATCGACCGCGGCGAGGAAGAAGAAGTGGGAGCAACGAGAAGTGGAGGATGCTGACCGGTGACTCTATGGGTGTGTTTGGTATCCATCTTACCCTGGCATGGCTATTCTCCCCTGAGACATGCTGAGTCTAGATATGCTGAGTGCATACAATTGCAGTGTGTTTGGTAGCCTGTATATACTGAGACATGTTGAGACGAGATTTTGTTTTGTAGCCTGTATCATGTGACATTAGAAAAATTAAAAATTAAAAATACCCCTCTCCTCTCTGTAACAGCACAACTAAAAAAATAAAAATAAAAAAAACTAGATCTAACGGGGCCAGGGGGCACCTCGGGCCACCCCAGCCCCGTACTCATGCGCCGCCGCCGCCGCTTGGCCCCAGGGCGCCGCCACCCTCGGCGGGCTCGCCCTCGCCGCCGGCGACCGCCTCCGCCGCCGGCCGGCCACCCCTCCCGCCCTCTTCTTGCCGCCGCCCCCCTCTCCCCGCTTTCCTCTTCGCCTCCCAGGGTGCGCCGCCGCTTCGCCTCCCAGGGTGCGCCGCCGCCCTCGCCTCTGACCCACCGGCCGTCGCCCCTCCTCGCCCGCGCTGCCCCCTCGGCTACCCATCGCCTCCGGCCGCCGCCCTTCTCTTCACCGAGCTGCCACGGCCCGCGCCCGCAAGAACGCCGACTGTAGCCCTCTTCCCCCTCGATCGTTTCCTGCATCTTCAACCACCACCGCGGCCATGCTGCTCGCCGACGCCGACTGCCCGCTCCTCGCCTAGCCGCCCCGGTCTTCTTCCCCCAAGGCCGCCGGACCGGACCGTTGCCGAGCTCGGGAGCAGCCATGGCTCAACGCCGGCGACATCAGGCAGAGGAGAAGGCGGGCTAGCGCGTGGGGTCGGAGATGGGCGAAGGAGAGGACCGCGTCAGGGATGGAGGCGCTCGGGAGCGGATCTTCTCGGGCGAACCTCCGACGGAGCTCGTGGAGGCAACTCGGGGGCTTCACGCACGCACGGGGGGCTCGGTAGGCTCGGGGACGAAGGCAGCCATGCCGAGGTGCGAACCTCAACTCGTCGGTTCCCATCTGGGCATGGCTAAGGGGGGTTTGTGGGTTGAGGTGGGCATGGCTGAGAGGCCCCATACACTCTACCAAACAGGGAAAAGTGGGTTGAAGAGGGAATATCTGAGGGCATGCTGGCTACCAAACACACCCTATATGTTTGGATTAGGATCGGGGGAAGGAGGGGTCACATGATTCTTTCTTTTTTTTTGAAACAAATGCCAATAGATTGCATTACATAGTGGACGAAGCCAAATCGCTCGCCACAATATCCAGTACAAGGGGAATTACATTGTCTGCCTGCATATCTTCATACAAGTTTAACGAGCTACCATAATTAGCTAGAGAATGAGCTACTTTGTTACAGTTCCTGCTGGCGAAAATAAAATTACATGATCAAAATTTTGCTTAAGAAAATTCTTCAGTTCCGCCATGGCAATGCAGACAATTGATCAATCAAGTTCATTTTCCTCCACCCCTTGTTTCAGCAGTAGGGAGTCAGTCTGGAAGTATATGGATCTGATCCCTCTTGAGGCTGCTAATTGAGCACCTCGGACATCAGCTAAGATTTTAGCATGTAGAGGGTTTATGATATTCTCCAGTTTGCCAGCTCCACATGCTTTCACAATCCCATTATGGTCACGTATTACAGCTCCCCATCTCCAGATTTTGCTTCAAAAAGAAAGCGCCATCAACATTAATCTTTAGCTCATCTATTTTGGGAGGATGCCAGCGGCTTTGTCCTGTCTGTTTCATTTCCTTTTCCTTCCTCCCTGATGTGGGAGAGGAGATTTCCTGTGCTTCCCAAGGCCTAGAGGAAAGGCCTATGGGAGGCGAGAGACTAGCAGTGGAGACAATACGGCATGGGATAACCGTTAGACATGGGGGGAGAGAGTGGTGGTGACCGATCTGATAGTGGTAGCTATCGGAGACGAAAGATGTGGACAGGGCAGCATCACCAAGGTCAAGGTGGTAGCCATCAGAGATTGAGGAGGAGGGATGTGTTGTAGTTTTATACTATAGGGCGTACTATAGCTATATAATAAAGTCTTTTCTACCGATGTCTGATTTTCTATATTAAAAAAATACAACTCCATTGCAAAATAAATAATTTTTTAGAAAGCGTGTAGTCAAATTCTTTATCTTTGACCCCTAATTAATAAAGAAAATTTAGATTTGTTAGGTAGAAATAGTACCAATAAATTTGTAGTGAAAAATAGTTTCAGAAAATAGCGGTTAAAATTGCTCGTTGAAGACAGTACAAAATAAAAAATATTATCTACTTTTAAACAAAGGGTTTCTTAGCCATCCCTACGGTCCTACTCCTACCTTTATGGCTCTATGTGGCAACATCTGATGCAATTATTTATCCAGATTATGTTAAGCTAACTTAAAAAGGGCCACTAAACAAATAGCCGAGACATCCTCGCCTTATCCTACACCCTGTTTGTCACAGACGGGGTTGTTGCACCGTCCTAGTCCAATGATCTAATCATAGAAATCAGCCGGTGTTCTTCAATTATTACAGGTTCTCGTTAGGTGTACGCCTCAAGAACAGACCGAGCTGTCTGTAAGTATTCCATAAATACCATGTTTGATTAAACTAAGGATTGGTCTCCCTAATCACTATGACAACAGCATGGCACCCTCACAACACATTGTGGCGTTAGGTGTATGTGCAGCTGCTGACGTGGCAATTTTTGAGCTGCGCTATCGTTTGAGAATGAAAAATCATTTGAGATGCACTTTCCTCGTGTCCAGTGACTGCACAACTCAATATAATAGGGATTCTGTTTAGCTTTGGTTCGAATTCTTTTGGTTCTTTCTACCACTTGTGTCTGATCCATGTTAACTCCCCAATTAGCAAAATAGGCAGCTCTTCTGCCTATTCATTTAAAAGAAATGAAATGATTTCATTGTCACTCTGCATGTTGAAAGGTGTTATTAGGTGTGCTTGACAGGTACACATAATCCAAACCTCTCTGGTCACCTCATCGAGGCACAGCGATACCAATGGTTTATCAGAAATGCGGCTCAAATGTATTTCCGCGCAAATAATGTAGCAATATACTAGCTAATATTGAACCACCATCATGGCATGGTAACTATATCTCTTTTTCTTTAAATTATTAACCTGTAGCATACTTACCATAGCAATGGTGACCTCTAGAGTCGTACAGTAAGCACTGCTGCAAGTATCGTTGGAACGGACAAATAACACTGCAGGTCTGCAGCCCGTGGCCTACCCTCGCTTACGCAGAGAGAGCAGGCACCTGCGATCTTCAGACTCTGCGATGATGTACTGAGCAGGCACGCTTCGTCTGCCCCTCACTTCTGGGAGACGAGATGACCGGTCAACTTTTAACGTTAACGAAGACGTGCATGCTCATCTCAAGCAAAAAAAGTAAGGAGAGACGTGCATATGTCAGACCTCTTTTTTTCCTTCCACGCCCCTGTTCAAGCTCAGCTCAGCGGTAGCACATTCGTCAGTGTCCCAGTGTCATCAGGCTAGCACCAACTGCAGCTGCAGCAGGAGGAGGAAGAGCATGGTTGGATCTTTGGTTAGCTGCTGCTGATGGAGCGATGGTGTCCTTGGTTTGGCTTTGGCGCTGCACTTCTTTTGGAATCCTTGCATCTCTCTCTGCACCCTGTACCAGTCTGTTCACTGTTCTGACATCTCGCGCATGCAGTACTCGGCATTATGATCTACGTCATGATAAAATAGGTTTTTATATCACAAAAAGGTTTGCATCTAGCAGGATACCGAGTACCCTGATAGGGGAACCGTTGCGTCGCGTGGGTCTCTGAGATGCCGGGCCTACCTGTCAGTTGCCACCTGCTCGTGAGGAAGCTTGTACTGAGAATTTTTATTCACATCAATCGCAGCCGAAAATATGCGAGGTGATTCGGCACATCACGTACCATTAAGGAGAAGGGGACAATTTTGCAAGCTCAGACAGCTGGTGATGACGATTCTCCGGGATCACAAACATCCCATGATAGGTCTACGAATGGTGACGGCTATAGGAATCAAGAAGTGAAAGGGAGAGAAAAAAAAGAAGAAAGCGAGAGATCCATATAGCACAAATGCGTGTGGATGGGTATTCTCACTATGACATGATGAGTCATTTGATAGGTTGGTTCTAGAATTAGAATCCAAAGGAGCATACTAATGTGGATGAGACCATAGAGCACCAAGATATGGAAGGGGAAGAATGCAATGGGAGAGGGAAAAAAACAAGAATGCAATGGGAGAGGGAAAAAAACAAGAAGTGGCACATCATGGCGTGATCACTTGGCATCGAATTTCAGAGCAGAAGCAGCAAGATAAAAGCAAGATCACTCCATACAAACAAGAGCAAGACATTTCGGATGAATTCACTTGGTGGATTGATTTAGATGAAATATGACATTCATTCGATCGATCATCGCTAAATTAAATAGGAACAGAAATACAGGCTAGTTAAGACTTGGAATCCCATGGACAGATTACAACACACGCATGATTGATTGCATGAAGAAGCCAAATACGTACTCATGCAGCTGCTGAAACAAAACGACCATGCAGCGGCGAACTCTTGAAAGGTAGTAAAACCACTTATTCTCCCAGCAGCCTCCTGAAACAGAAGTCGCCATTGCTTCAGCACTCATTCGCAGATCACATAGGTAATTTATGCGTTGCTCCTGAAGGAGCCAAGGGCCTTGATGGCGCCGGCCCTGAGGATGTACTGGTGGTAGAACGCCGCGATCGCCGCGCCGATCAGTGGGCCGACCAGAAGATCCACTGCAAAGCGTGGATCACATCCAACAAGATCAGACCAGGGATAACGAAGCATCTAGTTTTAAGTCGACGATTTTAGACGTTGATTCTTTATTTAATGGTTAATTAGGTATTTGTATATTTTAAAAATTGTGCTTACTTAGAAAGTAGCAAATCTGATAGGTAAATTGGATAGGTTGCAGTTGATCTGATCAAAGGTCATGATATATTTTTGCATGTGTTTGTAAATTGTAAGTACCTGATCATCCCAGGCCTTGTTCTTGTTGTAGATGACGGCTGCTCCCAAGCTCCTGGCCGGATTGATGCCGGTGCCGGTGATTGGGATGGTCGCCAAGTGGACCATGAACACGGCGAAGCCGATTGGGAGGGGTGCCAACACCTGCAAGCCATAGACACAACCAAAAGTTGAGTCGGCGGAAAAAAAAGAAGAAAAGAACCAAATTAACTTTTCGATATAGTGCACTACATAACAAACACAGCAACCATCACCGAACTAAACTACACATGGCATGTGTTAACTAGCACTTCTTGTGCCATCGTTTTCAGGTTGTTCGCGAAGCATGACCATGCATGTTTTGGCCATCAGCATCAAGGAACTATTTGAGGCCAAAGTAGTGGCTAAGGCCACTTTGTCACGCCCCTTTCAACAAGGAAGAAACTAGAGCAACAACACAAGTGCTGGTGCTCCTTTTCCCTCTCCCTCTGCGCACATACACCAAGCTCGCGGTGGCTTCGGCTCAGTGCGCATTTCACCACCCAAAAGGACCAAAGTCAGTCACCACCACGGCATATTTTGACGAGATGGGCTAGCTCGTGCATAGCGCCCGGACAGCACGTCTTGTCACCTCCAAAACCTCTCTGTGCAGAGTGCAGATACGAAAAGGGATGCCCACCATCACAAGTTCACAGCCACTAAAGATCATGAAACTAAAGAAACTCTGCATTTACCAAGCCACATGCTCAGAACTTGTGTTGTGAATCTAATGATTATCGAGAAAACTTGTCGATTTGGTGAAAAATTTAGAAATACTAATCCAAAGTGTTGTTGGTGGGGATAGTTTTCCAAAGAGAGTTTTGGGAGGGGGATGAATTGGACGGGGAGAGGCTGCCAATAATTCATCTTGGAGATCACATGAAATGGGAGGACTCGGGGGCCGGCCAATAATTCACCGAAGGCTGGACCAAATGGACCATGTGCTGCAACGAACCAGCTCAAGCTTTTGCTGGGGCCACATCTACGCGCCCGAACAGGAAATGCTACCGGGATAGGATGCAACAGTAAGAAATGGACGTAACAGAAATAAATATTTTTTTTCGGGACGTGTACTAAACCTACTAGATCCCATCTTCATTGGTCCATCAGTTATGCGGTAGAATTGTTAAGCCACATTTAAGACTATCAGAAAGCTTAACAGTGCTATGTCCCTATCTATACTATTTGAAAAGGAAAGTTTTACTAAGAAGGATAAGCATGAAGGTATTTACTGTATTTTCTTTTTTTTAAATCAACAAACTTTCGAGCTTGAGCCTTAAATTGTGAGTACAAAGAAACGTACACAATCATAGCTCATGAGTGAATCTCTTTGTTTTTAAGAAAAGTATCATGTATTAAATTGTTCCTTCTCTTGAAAATTCTCCAGCTTTTCTTAGAGGATAGGATATTCTCGTGCTGCTTTTCGCCCCCTTTTTGTTCATATGTGTCATTCTTTCCATTGCATGATCTATCCTCAGAAGATGCTATCTTCACTTAAGCTCTAACTTAGCTAAGATTCTTATTTTTTTCAAAATAAAAACAGAGAGAATAGAAAGAGCTAGCTTCCTCCGAAGTCCGAAGGTATGCTTACCGGGACGTGTGAGTCGCGGGCGCTGCGCTTGGGGTCGGTGGCGGAGAAGACGGTGTAGACGAGCACGAAGGTGCCGATGATCTCGGCGGCGAGCCCGGTGCCCTTGGAGTAGCCGGCGGCGAGCGTGTTGGCGCCGCCGCCGTACCTGACGTAGTAGGCGCTCTGGAAGGCCTTGACGAGGCCGACCCCGCACATGGCGCCGAGGCACTGGGCGATCATGTACAGCAGCGCGCGCACCAGGGACACCTTGCGCGCCAGGAAGAGCCCGAACGTGACGGCCGGGTTGATGTGGCCGCCGGAGATGCCGGCGGTGCAGTAGACGAGGACGAAGATCATGCCTCCGAACGCCCACGCGATGCCGAGGATGCCCACGCCACCGCAAGCCGCGTCGGCACCGGAGGCCGACACGTCCGTCTGGTGCTTGTACCCGATGACGGTGGCCACCGTGATGTAGAGGAAGAGCAGCGTGGCGATGAACTCGGCGATGACGGCGCGGTACAGCGACCACGACCCGAGCTCCGCCGCGTCGATGAGCGGTGCGGGGGGCGGGTCCGTGTAGTCCTTGGCCGCGAACTCGCCGCCAGTCTCCATCACCTCGTCCTTGGCCATGTGGTGTACCTCGTGGTTTCTTCTCGCAGCTGCAAGAGAGTGACCAGCCTTGCAAGAAAGAGAACGGAGCTGAGCTTGTGTGTGTGGTGGTGGTGGGGAGAGTGATGAGAGGGAGGTGGTATTATGGATGAGAGGAGAGTAGTAGGTAAAAGTACAACAAGGCAAGGCTCTGGCTGGTGGGGCCCATATCCTTGCCTTCATGGGCACTTGTTTATTCATCACTCAGTCCTTGATGGAACAGAAAACTGAGGTGGTGTTTTCTTTTTGTATTTGATTTGTTGATAAGATCGAATGGGCCTTTGGTTTTCTTGCTCCAATGATGCCTGGTTGGATAAGCTATTGGGGTACGTGCTGCACTGTGCAAAGGGTTCCAGAATTCACGAGGGTATATCTTCCTGCGAACAGAATTTTCTAAGCAAGAAGGGAAAATGTGTATTGGCGTGCGAATATAAGGATTGACGTACTGTTTGAGCATTGTGACAAAATGATGGTGCTTTAGTGGTGCATGATTCATTGATTCTTTTTCTTTTTGCGAGGGTTGATTGTATCATGTGGCTCCTAAGCTGGCATGTATGCAATTAAGCAGCGTCCTACATTAGTGCTAGTACTCCTACTATTTATTTCTCTGCTATAGATGTGTCTATAAGAGGGTCCCCCATCGACAATTGGAATGCACGAACTCATTTATGTATTCTCTTCATGAGACATGATAATACCACCGTGATAACTGCAGAATCCATATAATCAATAGCAGCCCCAAACGGAGCCTGAGAGGTGAGCTAGGCACGCAAAATTTCAATTTCCAGTTTCAACGACACCTCCAGGCCGGAGCCTAAGGTGGGCCAGGAACTGGAATTCTGATTGAATTCCAGCGCGACGCTCCTCGCACCGGTAAATTAATTTAGGTTATCAGGACGCGATGCAACCACCATAACTGCAGCGGACACCCGAAATCTCCTGACCATGTGGCGCGAGATAACGTACACTACGGACCATGTCCCGCTCCTACAGATCATTCATGCATTTCCGAGCATGAATTAAGAGCGCAGGCGCATCACCATTTCATAGTATAAAAAAACACACGGATGGGTTGGACTTGTGACCCGAATGGAGGAATAAAAAACAGGTTGTACAAGCAGAATTATACGGATCGGTTGATGGGGTTAGCCGTTAGCAACGGGAATGGGCAGGATTGGCCGGTGGACGCATCACCCCCGGCCGCCCAAGGCCGACCTGCAGAATGCGCAGACTGCTTTTTCTGGAGGTCGCGGTATAGTCAGTGCTGATCGTTATCTTGCCACCCGCACAATGATATCTTCACCTGCCTGCCTAGTTGCTTTCTCTGCCTGTCCGTTGGCAGTGGCAGCGGCGGAAGGCCAGCCTGGTTCAGCGCGCTGCAGCAGGTTCCGTGCATGCATGAATGCATGCATGGGGATCGGATCGTGTCGTGTGCTGGTGTGCATGTACTACTAGTTCAGTAATAGCTCGGGTCGGTGGAGGACAAATCAGCAGCAGTAGTTTCGTTGAGTGCTGATCGAGTTGGAAGCGGAACAAGTTGAGCGCGCGCTGCCGGGGTTCGGTGGCCCTGGGGAGCAAATCAAATCATGCGGGTTGGTGGGGTAGCTCGGTGCGCAGCGCAGGATCGTGGTGGCACGGCGCAAGTGGCCGGGCTGCCCGCCCGTCCGTCCGCATGCGGTCAGGCCGTGATGAGAACCCGAGTGGACCAAGGCGAGGGCAGCTAGGGATACGCAATCAGTGAATCTGCGACTGATTGGCCTGTGCTAATTTTCTCAGAAAAATAACCAGATACTAGTAACATTTTTAGTGTACATGTCCTAGGTTGGCAAGAAATTAGAAGCATGTGTTTAATATTCAACACTCACAATAAAAGTCGGTGGTTGTCGAAAGAGTGGAGCCCGTGCAGATACTCCTTTGATGGTCGGATTGGGGTAAAGTGTAGCTGATGTATGTTTCTATCGAAGATTTCAAGTGATGGGCTCCCCTTTTCACCAACGATATGGTTCCAGTTCATCCTCTGCGTGTCGAGAGGCTACTCTCAGACGTCCAGAACATCAATATTGCACCAATCCATCGCAACCTCCTTCACTAACGCCCGCTAGGTGGTTCTTGGAGTTGGTAACACTATAGTCAGCTTGATGACAACTCTCCGGCTTCTTTTCGGAGGACATCGCTCACTTCAGGGGCTCATCGGCTGTTGGAGACAACATCCTTCGATCACCGTCATTTGCTCTGGTGGCTCATTCTCACTATACGGGTCCACAAGCTTCCCGTACCATCGGCATTGACGGTCTACCGTTGAACCTCTAGATCTCAATTAGGGTCAAACGGAGGTGCTCTTTCCGGGTTTGCTCCCTCATGTTTGGTGGCAACTGGCGCCAGTGGCCTATCGATGATGGCCAAAGCTTTGGTCAGTGGTGGTGGATTCCCGGAACACAAGGCATCATGAAGCACTACGTCAAACGCGTGTCCAGCTTGATACTTTTGTCTCAATACACATGTCCACATAGGGCTTTTGTAATTTCTATTTCTCTTAAGCCCTATCTTGCATTACTGATATGTACCGTATCCGTGGGGCCTATTGGCCCCACTTTAGTTTAATACATAGCAGACACTTTCAAAAAGGAAAAACATAGTAAAAGCTCAAATCTAAAATTTCAACGCTAGTTAACTCTCATTTCATCTTCACACACACACACACAAAAACTTATTTGATATATATCTTCCCACGATTTTACAACAGCAGGTACATAGTCACCAGCCTTCATTCGTTTTGGAATGGCCTGGATTATAAGACCGGCTTTGGGTTTCAGATTTACAGTATCTTTGAACCACAAATACCTCTCATGAAATTTAGGAATACACACAGAATATAGCAGTTCAAAACCGAGCTGGACACTTTTAGGGTGTAAAGATTCATCAGGTAGCAGTTGTGGCTAACATACACGACCTAACGCCTCTGTAAGTATATATGGTGTGGTCCTTAATCGCTAGCTTGTCTTTTCTGATGGATTCCAAAATTAGCCAGTCTGTCGGGGAGCTCTTCGTTTCCTTCAGCCATTTCCTTTCGTAGCTGGCGTGTAAAGTGCTTACTCATTCTCACCCCCTGTGTTTCACCCTTGTGCTAATTATAATTGCCCTTTTTCCCTTTGCTGTATTCTCTTTCAGCTCTTGTTTCCGAAAGTTCCCGTGCATGGACATCAAGCAGCAAAAAGCCATTAAGGGCATCTCCACGTTCGAAGTTTTATTCTCGTCCGCGTGCTAGAACGTAGAAAACAAATTTTGTAGCGCGTGTTTCGTAATTGGAGTGAGTAAATCAATCTCACAGCTTTCACCGATTTGCAAACAATGTCGAGTAGTGCATGCGGGCTGTGCAACGGCAAAGCAAAGCTGAGCAAGCAAGGAAGCAAAATAGCTAGCACATGCATGCATCTCGAAATCGCGAGGAAACCTAACCAATCCGAATAAGCATCACGCATCGTCGGCGCATCGCTGTGCAGCCGGCCTACTGCTGCTACGTACTCCACCACACATGCCATGCTAAAATCCTAGCTGTCACCTGCCACTCTCGTGTGGCCAAATATGCATCACGCAACTGCAGGGAGCGCCCAACGCGCTGCGGCCCTACGGCCCGGCCGACCCCTCCGCGGCTCCGGCCGGACAACGTTCTTCCGAGGGGCCGAGAGCTATCCACGTACGAAATCCTCCTTCCCAGCCGCACCCTGCCATGCCAATCACGACGCCGACAGCTGCCGTTGGCTGCCGCGGTTGGACCGCCACGGCGCGCGCAGCCACACGACCTGAGGCACAACGCCTACGTGTCGCATCTCGGCTGCCGCGCCGCAATTTTCTTTCTCCGGCCAGCTCCCGGCCGGCCTCGAGATGCTGGCACATTCATCTCGTGCGCTACTGTTTTAGTCAGTAACACTGTTGCAGTACTCATTAGTGCAGACACTGTGTGCATGCGTACGCTATGCTTAATTAAGCTCTCTTTCGATGATTTCTTTACTATGTTCTGGCGACGGGAGCGTCCACCTGTCCACTGGGACCCGACATGCCCGAATCCCATATCTCCGGCGGTGAGATCACAGCCATCCCTAATCACACAGATGAGATAATCCCTACTTAATTAGGAAAGTTACTCGCAACAACCTAGACAAGCTCAAAGCCATCTCTGATCACACAAACAATCCCTACTTAATTTGGAAAGATACGGTGCTGCAGGAACCCTTGAGAAGCTCGCCATAAGTTAATGGTAGGACGGCACGTACCCCCTCTGCCTCCGGAACAAATCACATGTATACAAACAGTGCCCTTTTTGTTCGTTTCGAGGTCATTACACATGAATTGAGCCCATAATTAACTGGTTAACGTGCCTTCTAGGTCCGGTCTTCTCCCTTTTTTTACTCTCTCTATCGATCACAGCCGCAAACGGACGACGATGGCCGACTCGCATTGCATAATCCATCGGTGCGTCGTCCCTGCCGGGCCTCTTGGAAATTAACCTTGCAGACCAACCAGACAGGATTAGGATTTTGGACTGGGTGATTACTCCCTTCAAGGCGCATCGGCACTCGCGTGTTATTTTCTAGTCGTAAGCGGTAAGCCAGTAGCTAACCCCAGGCCACGACACGATCACCGCGATTGCTAATTCTGGGACAAGGACGACAACACGTATAAGATCCGGCAGGCTACACAATCCCAGAACGTGAATGCTCTGAGCACAATCCCAGAACGTGAACGCGATTATTTCATTGTTCTTTTTTCTTAACAGCCTCTGTGTTGTTCTCCTTTAATTCTCGCTAAGGCAACATCTCAAACTGCCTCGGAGATAAAATTCATATCCTCCTAAACTTTGTTGCAGCTACCGATCTCTCTATAAACTTTGAAAAAACTACTTTTATTCCTATGAACCTAGAACCCCCTCCTCCTCGCTCAATCTATGCAGCCAATCTTGAGTGCTCTATCTTATCCTTTCCGCAAACCAACCTTAGTTTACCTCTGTCACCTTACAAACTCCATTTCCAATGCTTTTCGGCCCTTCATCTCCAAATACGATAAATACCTCTCTGGATGGCCTGCTCAGCTACTGTCTAAAGGAGGGAGTTTTCTCCTAGTTTCCTCGGTTCTTGATTCCATCCTAAGCTTCTTCATGTCCTCCTTCTTACGGCCTAAGACAACTTGCAAAGTTATCAATAGGATCCATAGAGCTTTTCTCTAAACGGCTGAAGAAACATGCACGGGTGCTCAATGCCTCATAGCTTGCTGTCCAAAGTTTGCTGGTGGTTTAGGCATTAAAACCCTTCAAATCCAAAACATATGTATACTCGTCAAACTTACTTTCAAAACCTTACACTCCCCAGTTAAGCTACCATGATTAGACTAACTACTCTCCAACTACGATCTAGGCTCCACTTCCTTTAATCGAATCCTTCCAAGAAAAAATTGTGCTTGGAAAACTTCACACCCTACAACAAATTACTTTGTTTCTATTGGCAATGAGCTCTCTAATTTCTTTTGGCTACATAGGTGGCTCCTCTCGGAGCCATTCTTCTCCATTTTTCCTACCTTAACCTCACATGCATCAATGTCAACGCCATGGTTTTTTCTATCTATCAAGGCTCATAGAATCTAAATCTGCGAGATCGACTAAATTCGCCGTTGTGTATGAGCTTGTTTCCCTTTCCTCGATGTTGCAGGGTGTTGAGCTTTTTGCAGGTACCTGATTCGTGGCGATTCCTTTGGAGGTGCAAAGTTGACTACCAGAGACGCGTACCACCTCCTTGCCGTCCCGCTAATGATGCACACGCTACCACAATATGGAGTTCCCCGTCCCAAACAAGGTCAAGATCTTCGCCTGGCTTCTCTATCGTGACGGTCTGAATACGAGACAGAACCCGCACCACAAAAACATCATTGATGACTGCTCCTGTCCTCATTGTCATGACGCCTTGGAGTTGCGATACCACCTATGTTGCTCCTATCCTAAGTCTTGCTGTCTAGAACTGCTAGGGCTGCTGTCCCCACTGCTTGAGGCCTTCCACTCAATATGGGATATGGCTCTTCCTCCAAATCTTCCATCATCAGTCTGTCCATCTATCTCTCTAACTATTCTTTGGAAGAGTTGGGACGCTAGAAATCAAAAAGTCTTCTGTGCAATTGATCAACCGGCTCTTGTAGCTTCAAAAAACATTGTCTCAGATTTCACGCTTTGGACCCATCGGTTTAGGCATACCGATATAAAGACATCGCTTATCTTGGTTCGACTATTTATCTTCGTGTTCTCACGTGATCTTGTAGTAGTACTTTTGAAGTAATATATTTAGGTGGAGATCTTCCTTTGACAATTGTCTAAAAGAAAGATCCAATGCTCTAACAGTAGATTGACAACAAGAATATACTTGGTAACTATGAACATATTTTGAATCGAGAATTACAGAGAAATTATCCTGTATTATATATGAAATTCACGTGTAAGCGTGGAGAAATGTGTGCACGTGTAGGAAGCTCTAGCATCTAGCTGTACAACACAGCCTACGGGGGAATACCATGTCCATACCAAGACGTGCTATTGAGGGAGAATTAAGATATATAGGATGTCCTAATTACTCCAGCGCTAGCTAGCACGTACAGTCAGTGTCCAACTAATTAAGCTGTGCTGTTACGGTAAGAATTGATGTGTCTTTACTCTTTAGTCCCCGCTGCTTTCACGGTGACGGCAGACAGAATGGAGCGCCCACTAGCTAGCTACTCGAGAGAAAAGGTTGCAAGGAGATGTGCAAACATTGCTTGCAAGGCAAACCAGGGGAGCACCACTTACCGAAAGATGGTGGTCATGCAAGTGAAGTCATGACGAGCTGATGATTCACTTTGTCTCTCCTTTGAACGGCGCACTCTTGTTGCCTGTCGAGTCTTGGCAAGTCGGAGATAGCCATCCACATAGTAGATTCCCAAATGATATATAACAAAAAATTAACTCCGAGATCCATCATGTAGATTTCGCATGATATATTTGCTCAGGGCTCAACGCTGACGATTTCACCTATATGGTGCGCTGGTGCATGATGGTTTGCACAGTAACAATGTAAATATCATCAAAGTTCGAAACATAAGACTTTTGTGTCACTGAGACGTGGCTGCAACATCTAGCCTATCCTCGCATCGGATGTTACTTTTCAGTTTATTGCAGTGCTACTAAACGAACTTCCCCCTCTGAATTTGCAAAATTCTAAAACTCTTCCAGCTATGGACTTGAAATCACTGCTCTCGGGAGCATGTTGATGCTTCCGCCATGGAAAAGAATTAGGACGAGATATTTCTTACATCGCTACACAACAGCCCCTTAGAGACGGGTGAAAATATTTATTTCAGACGGTTTTCAACTATTTTATGTCAAAGGGTCTATGATGACATATGTTATCACAGGCGAGTTATGTTGCTCACCAATCTATGATGTGGTGTCATCACGAACCACTCACTTTGATAATCCATTTGTGTTGACTCTACATCATAGACTTGGTTCTCTTGTGTGAACCGTTCGTGATAACTATATGTCACAGACGGCTATATGTTTGAACAGTCTGCAATGTCGTCTTTCAGAAGGTGCGATTTTTCTTTTTTTTTGAAAACAACACATCCATTAATCAATCATTGTCATTATAGTCCTTATGGATCAATGCCACCATACAAGGTGGAATGGATCCATATAACATTTCCAGACAAACCTTTTCTACCTAGTCGCGCAAGAGGATGCGCCACTGAATTAATACCCCGACGGATCTTGCTGACCTGAACATCTGGTAACCATTTCATCATATCTTGGGCTTCAGATTTGAGATCACGGATGGCAGACCTATCTAAGGACGAGGACAAAAGAGCTGCATCACGGCGAGGCAATCCGTCTCCAAAATAACTGGCGAATGGAAGATCAAAGATAAATGCAAACCTCGAAGACAAGCTTGAAATTCAGCTTCCTTGGCTCTTGAGCAAATGGACCACTGCTTGCACGAAGAGACCAACACCCCACCATAGTGATCACAAATAACCACACCAATACCTCCTGAGCCTGAGGAAAAATCAAAACCGGCATCTACATTTAAATTAATCCACCCGACCAGTGGAGGGGACCATGCGTCCACTGTAGACTGCAACGCCCTGACGACGTCGTCGTTGCAGCCACCGGCATCAACAGAGCTTTGCTCTTGGAATCACTAGAACAATGGGTAGGATAGAAAAGACAGAAGGAATCCACATAGCTCTGGCAAAAAATGAACCGAGGCCCCAATCGTCGCTTTGGCCGTCTCCAAAAATCAAGTAATTCCGAAGATGCCATGCCTGCCAAAAAAGAGAGTAACTTACAGTAGAGTATGCATATCCTCATGGCTCAAAAGATGTAGCAGCCAATCAGGTCCCGATCTTACTAACTTGGTCTCTAAAGGAAGACTCCACACCGATCTGATAGCAAAACGGAGAGCCCGAGTCTTAATGCAAGTAATAACGGCATGAAACCCATCTTCTTCCTCCATACCACAAATAGAACAAGTTGGAGTAGTAGCAGAATTGCGGCACCATCGATTCAACTGGACAACCACGCTATTAGTCCCTAACCTCCACGCAAACACTTTAATCTTCGAAGGCACTCGAGCTTGCCAAATCACATCTCATATCTTCCTATACCCATCAATCGCACCACTGTGTTTTCTAGCAGTATCACTTGAGGCATGCTTGTGAAGCGCAAGTTTATAAGCACTCCAAACCAAGAAACACCCATGTTTCTCAAAATACCAAGCCAACAGGTCATCGTCACCATTAGATGGTATTCTAAATTTGAGAACAGTATCCGCATCATGAGGAAGTAAAACATGTCGAACGAGAGTCTCATCCCAGCTCCTTGTCCCCGGGACCATGAGGTCCGAAACCCATTTAAGACGACAACTATTCTTTTTACTAGTCAACTGAAGGTTAGAGTTCCTCGGTATCCAATTGTCCCACCATAAGCGAATTTTAGTCCCCAAGTAAACTCTCCAAATAATGCCTTGTTAGGAGGTCCAGGCCTTGCATAATTCCTGGCCAGCACGGAGATGAATTCCTCGAAAAATTATCATGAGGAAAACATTTCGCTTTCAATAACCGGGCACACAAACTATCTGGAAAAATCATTAAACGCTAAGTTTGTCTTGCTAATAAAGCTTGATTGAACAAACGAAGATCACGAAATCAAGTCCACCTTGACCCTTCGGCCTTATAGTTATTTCCCAAGCAAGCCAATGAACCTTCCGTCGTTCCTTTTCATCAGCCCACCAAAACTCCCAATTGAGTTTTGTTAGATCATCACAAAGACCTGTAGGAAACTGGAAAACTCCCATAGCATAAACAGGCAAGGTTTGCAAAACTGATTTGATTAAAACCTCCTTACCACCACAAGACAAGTATTTTTCAGTCCAATTAGAGAGACGCTTTAGAAACTTATCCTTGATTCCTTGGAACTGCCCAGCCTTCATCCTTCCCTCAGGTACAAGCAACCCCAAATACTTATCTTCAAAACCTTCAGCAGCAATTCTCCGAGTGGCTGTAATCATAGCTTGATCCACAATATCACAGCTAGCACCAAACATTATTGAGCATTTGGATGGACTCAAAAGATGACCCGTGCCCAATTCATATTTGCACAAAATATCCTTGATCGCAAGAGCTTGCTCCATAGAAGCTTTGAAGAATAAGAAACAATCATCTGCAAATAACAAATGAGAGATACTAGGAGCACGACAACAAATATTGAAATCCTATAAACTCCCTCTAGTAATAGCATCATTAATAAGGATGGATAAGCTATCTGTGACCATAAAAAATAAATAAGGAGAGAGCTAGCATTTCCTGAGGCTAACTAAAAAACAGGTTATTCGTCAGGGTGACCATATATTTTAGCTAGCCTCAGGAAATGCTAGCCACACCCTCTAGAAAAATGACAAGTCAATTCATGACATACATTTACATCATTCACACGACATACTATATGTTCACAAAGCACAGCCACACATGAACTCAATTAAACTTATGCATATAAAATTGACAAGTCTGAACAATATTCGTATACATGAAAAGTCTAAACAAATGGAAAGTAAAGTAAGGTTCAAACAAATGGAAACTGATCTATGGTCCTACACCTTCATCTAGAACTCACCCTCAGGGTTTGGATGAAGAAAGCAAAAATCCCTTGAATGTACTTTAGTTCGCGTTCTTCTAGATTGCTCTGGTTGGATATCAACCATTCCTGTCACTAAAGAAGATGAATGAACATCAATTAAATTCATCCATATATAAATTGACAAGTATGGACGAATTATTGAATCACAAACCTTAAAAATCTGCTTTGGGAGATGAAATTTGAGATCATCTCCATGTGGTGGCAACCATATAATCGACATATGTTTGTTCCTTGTCAGTGTTGTTTGCATGAAAATAAAAAATTGGTTAGTTCAAGAGTTAATGATAATGTTGAAATGTGCTATATGAAACATAGTGATAGAGATACCCGATAGCTGAATTTGTGCTGCAGCTTGGATCCCTTGGATCTTCCTTCCCGAGCAACGTACTCGACAAATGCCTTGTCAAGTACGTCTCGGATGGACTCAAAGTCACGATCTATAAGGAATCAAGGTATAACACCTCGTTCTATTTTGGTATAAGGACTAACCAAAACTCAATGAAAGCTATATAGATATGTCGTCATGGTCATTAAGAATACTGTTTTCTTGTAAAGTCCAAAAATAACCAAGTATGATAAAAATTACAACACTTACCCTGGGTTGTAGGCAAAGAGTATGTATTTCTTATCCTTTTAAGCCATCAATACCTTTGTGATGTATTCTAGAACATATGGCTCATTGTTGGTGATGGCTCTCTTTGTGACCCTGGCTGAGTAAAGGAAACCAACGTTTCCTTCTTCAAACTGACTTCATTATGTATATATCTATATATTACAATACAATGAGGATATTATATATTTTCATATATATAAGTATTGCATGCATGTAGACCGTGATTGATTGAGAAGAGTTAAAGTGTCCAACATCTCAAAAGGTTCGTTTCGAGAGAGTCGAAGCTAAAGAGCTTGAACAAGTCCTAGAAGTATATAAAGAAGTAGCCCTCGAGATCCTGGTGGAATAAATGCTCCTCATTGAACTTGATGGAGATACAAGTTGGCCTTTCTTTTTTTGATACAAGATCGGTGGTCTGTTCCATGTATTACGCATGCAATCTTTGACAAGTTGTTGGCAAATTTTCTATTTCATCTGTCAGGAAGAATGGTTCTCCATTCTTGAATGTACAAGCCAACGACATGAATGGGAGATCATCAATATTTGCCGAGAACCCAGGAGACGGTGACTTGGCACTCTTGGAAATCTTTCACTCTTGTGGCTCTTGTTGCCCTTTTTTTCTTGCTAACATAGGTGTGCTTCACCAAATATGGCTTCTCACGCATTAATATAGTCATACTTGGTTCAGGAACGGCCAAGGTATCAGCCTGTTGTCATGCTACTATTATCTAAGTCACTATTGGCTTGGGATTAATGGCCAAGTCCGATGTACTGATCGACTGTGACGATGACATGGCACCCGGGTATCGTTAAGGAGGACAATACCGGCCTTACGGACATGGGGTGGGCCGGACCGACTACTCGGAGTCTGACTTCTACACGGGGGCGCCTCATCGACTTGGAGTACAAGAGAGGGATAAACACTTACCCGGCAATCCCGGATTCTGTTGTAACTAATTAGGAAACCAATCTGTAAACCGATCCGGACTCTTGTAACCCTACCCTGGTCACCTATATAAGGCCAGGTAGGGATCTCCCGATCGGTCTCTTCTCTTAAGCCATAACCATAATCTCATAAGTTCTCGTATGCTTTTTAGTACCTTCTCGTACACATAGCCCTAGCAACCTCGAGATCTCTTTTTGAGGGCTTGCCGCACTAGGGATTCAAGCAATACCAGTCACCAAACACAGGACGTAGGGTATCACCTCTCCGCGAGGGCCTGAACCTGTCTAATCTTATCTCCCGTGTGCACCCATCTGGATTTGCTGTGCTCACGCCCGCCCCATATTCAGTATTGCCAGAATAACACGCCGACAGTTGGTGCGCCAGGTAGGGGCTGTGCGCATAGATCCATCTGAATAGATCCAGATGGGTTTCTTCAATGACAACGGTGACTTCGCTTCGGGCTGATTATGAGCTTTGGCCCCCAAGATTCTGTCGTCGATCTAGGACAGGTCTTCCGGGTCAGAAACCTGGACTTCATCATCGACAAACTCAGCAAACTTCACCCCTGCGACTCGGACCCCCAGCCAGTCAGCGGAGGCTTCACCGTCTTCTTCAATCGGACTCTCGTCCGAGTCGATTATTTCGGCGGCATCTCTAAGGACGAGGTCATGCCAAAGTTGGATCTCCTGTTTGAGCACGGGTCTTCACCCGTCGAGTAGGGATCCCGACTGGTCGGTGCGATCGAGTCCCTTCTACCCATCCTCGACTATGACTCGGACGGATTTGAGAGTTTGGGAAGCCGCAATCCTCCTCGAGAGGTCTTCGTGGCTGACTCGGATGCGCCGGCGAACAACAACAACCGCCGCCACATACGCGGGCGCGTTTTTGACGTTGGCGACTTAGTCCTGTGCCGAGTCCAGTCCAACAAGGGCAAGCACAAGCTCTCTCCACCGTGGGAAGGCCCGTACACTGTCGCTGAAGTACTACGCCCGAGGGCTTACCAGCTGAAAGATAAGGACGGCAACCTCTTCACCAACGCCTAGAACGTTGAACAGTTAAGTCGCTTTTATGCTTAAGCATTGTACTGCCATACTTTAAGCATGAACAAATGAATAAAAACACTTTATTTGCTCTATCCGAGTAACTTTTCGGGTTTCCCGACTTACCTACTATGCACGCTCACGGCTACACATAGCGGACACTCGGGAGCTACACCACACCGGGTGCGCCCAGGCGCACTCGGGGCGCACTCCGGGCTCTTCTCTTTCAACAATTATTTTAGTACTGTGTAAAACGCTCGACGTTAACTCTTCGTCTTCGATCGCCAGTCTACGCCACAATCCTGCGCTATACGGGAAACAACCCACGACTAATCTCTACGCAATGGGGGCTACGACGGGTCGGCAAGAGCACACACAAAGAGCTAACTTACACGAACGAATTTTTACGAAAGAAGAGGTTAATAAACACATAATAAGTTAACCAAAATATGCATAGCAAGTTGCACTCGGCCTTCCCGAGTACTTCACATGTATATGGAGCGGTTCACGTGTTTGCTGCCTGCCTTTACAGGACAACGCCGTCAGCAATGGTACTTGGACCTCCTCCATCGGACTCAAGCGGGGTTTCCTTCGCGATCACTTGCTCCTGTGTCACGCGGAGGGTGGCCTCCAGGTTATCACTTGCTCCTTGAACGAGTGGAGGCTCGGGGGCTACACCCACTGGGGTGCACTGTTCGTGCCTCCAATGTGGGATCTACAAACCAAAAAGAACCTCCGCCCGACTGTTCCAGTCGACCAGAGGCTCGGGGGCTACACCCTCTGGGTGCACTGTTCGTGCCCCCAGAGTGAAATCTACAGGTTAACAAAGAACCTCCGCCCGACTGCTCCAGTCGGCCGGAGTCTCGGGGGATGCACCCAAATAAAAAGCAGCTGTAGCGCGCCTCCATCGGGCCGCTAGTCAGATACCGAGCAACTCTGGACTGAAACGCTACAGTTTGAAGGGTTTCAATGGTTGACCTCCAGGGGTCCACGACCACTTGAATATACCCAAGTGAAAGGCGGCTGTAGTGCACCTCCAGTGGGCCACTAGTCGGACACCGAACGACTCGGGACCGAAGCGCTACAACATGTGTTCTGGTTCTGACGTGAATTCCGAGGGTATTCCCCCAGGGGGACACTAGCTGGACCCGAGCCACTCGGGAAACCAGGTATCACTCGGGAATTCAGTCGGGATTCATGGTATGCCCCCCGCTGGGCTATTACCCGGTCTCCATCCGCTGGAAACGACTGGATACCATCAGGACTTACCTGTTATTAGCTCACCTGCCATGATATTCCTGCCATACGGGTGAATGTCACTCGGCTTGTCACCTTTACTCTACAGGAGTTCTGTAAGTCCCTCACGATCTTTCTGCAGGCTACCAACGGTGTGCTCAGGTGGACGCCACTCGGAAACAGGGAGAAGGCAAAGGTACACAACTTAAATGTTGCTACAGCCAACATCAGCCAGGTCGTGAAGGACTCGGGGGCTACTGACGATGACATGGCACCCGGGTATCGTCAAGGAGGACAATACCGGCCTTACGGACATGGGGTGGGTCGGACCGACTACTCGGAATCCGACTTCTACACGGGGGCGCCTCATCGACTTGGAGTACAAGACAGGGATAAACACTTACCCGGCAATCCCAGATTCTATTGTAACTAATTAGGAAACCAATCTGTAAACCGATCCGGACTCTTGTAACCCTACCCTGGTGTAACACCTCAATTTTCCGAAACCTGAAAATTAGGGCCAACAAAAACTTTTTGAGAATAATGCTGATTAAACTACACCATAATAAAACCTTTATTCAAATCATGCTTTTGTTCAAACCCTAAAGCAAGGAAATCAAAACCTCTCTCCTCCGTTCCGGTTCCTTTGACCTCTGCCTTGTCGAAACCCTGTTCGGCAATGTTCTCAAACCCTGTTCTACCCTTGTCCCCTTACACGGCTAAACACCTTGCAATCTCATCACGAATATACCTTCGGCATCCCTTTTCCCTCCCTCCTCGTCGGTGCAACCTAAATCCACACCTGCCGCTAAGTGCCCCCACAGTACTTTTGCGAAATTAAAACATATACACATCTTAAATCTTTTCCGAATGACCTAATCTTTTGCCACCAACTTCGATATGACCTATCGCGAGCATGTACAAAAATATACTGCTTTTATGTATACGCACATATGCAAAACCCTAATCCATCCCTTCCGAACTGCGGGTCAAAACCCTAATTCGTTGTTCAACCTCGTTACAATCCCACGCATATATATATATACCTATACCAGTGACAATATTCAATACTCCAACCCATTGTAACATCGCATGCCCATTCCATCCAAATACAAACCCTATATACGCTGAAAATTCTAAGTGTACGTGTACACATACACTCCACCCCCCCCTAACTTGTATTTTCTCGGTAAAACCATAACTACCATGGTATCCCTCCCCCTATTTACACATGTCAATCAAATATTTTCTCCCCTCTACCAAGTCACCATGCCGGGAGATAAATATCTAACCTGTTACATTTCTACCAAATAACCATTTGCCCATTTACCCGTTTATCCTTTTACTAAAGTCAAAACCCTATTTACCGTCTGCCATACTATCCATTCCTTGGACACGAGCGACGTGTCAATCCGTGTGCATGTATATGGGTACATGTCCTCCTCGGACCTGTGCCACCTTTTCTCTCTCCTAATTAACGAGTTAAACCTAAATCTAACCCATTCCATCTGCGGGTGATTGTCTCACTAGCTCGACTATAATATATTTATGCGCATGTGCCTGTTTCATGTGCGGGCGCCTGTACCTGCAGTGTTTCTCTCGCCACTCACGTACCGAGCAGTGCCTATCACCTCTGTACAACCACAGCAGCAAGTACCTCATATTGCTAGTAACCTCTTGTTGAGCCAAGCCAAGTCCTAGCTGAAGTAACTTTCTGTAGTAGCAACTCGCTAATATTTATCCTGTAATGACCAAGCACCTTACTGCCCTCTGCACCTCCTCTCTGATATTTCCTCCTCTCTC
Organism: Stipa capillata; assembly: GCA_019208055.1. Taxonomy (NCBI): domain Eukaryota; kingdom Viridiplantae; phylum Streptophyta; class Magnoliopsida; order Poales; family Poaceae; genus Stipa; species Stipa capillata. The sequence continues at coordinate 168,572 of JAGXJF010005870.1, read as the reverse complement.
GTGCCACTATCCCTACAAGCCAAGCAAAGAACTTTGAGAAAAGCTGAGTTGCTTGTGCGGTTTCAGCTCCTTTTCCGGCCTTGCTAGACTCACGCTACTGCCAGTACTGATCGCCAGGTGACTTAAATCAATGCAACTGGCCACTACCCCTCCCCTACCATGTTTGCACTGCCATGCGCTCACTTTCCCTACTCCCCCCAAAGCCAACCTTCTCCTATGCTTCTTTGTTTCCCTGCCAACCTCTCTCTCTTATTCATGGCCAAAGCTACTCTTCTCTGCCACACGCCAAGCCCCATGTGCAACAACTCTTTTCTTTCTCTTGCCATGCATGTCCTAACCGTGTGCTATTTTCTTTACGCATGCACCTACAGCAGTCAACTGCTCCCTTCCCTGATGTCCTTGCCCTCATTTCTTTACTCCCTCTCCCTCTAAGCTGCATTTCACGTCCAATCCCCAAGCTGCAAGCACAGCCATGAGCTCAGTCATTCCTTGGAACAGCCACTACACCCAAGCAAACTCTACACGCCACCTTTTCTTCCCATCTCATCAAGTGCAGCAGCAACACAGCCGACCAGGCCTTCCCTTCACTCCATTTTCTAACCGTGTAGTCCCAGCAACAACCAACCACCTTTATTCCTTGCCCTGTCTTCCTCCATTGCTTGCTTGAGCTTCCCCATTTCTTTCTACCACTCACTAGCTCAAGCCACCTCCACTAGCCGCTGCTGTTGGTCGCCGGCCGACCTCCCCATGAGCAGTACCGCCCGGCCACCGCAGGGGAGCTCCCCGCCATGGAGCACTGCCGAGCCGCTCCCAACCTGTTCCAAGCCGAGCTATGCAAGAGCCCCTTCTTCTATCTCCTGCACTCTTCTCAGCCCTCAGCCAACTCTTTTTCTCTCCTTGCTCACTCCCAATTCGAGCTCCCGAGCAGCAAGTTGCTCCTCCCCATTTCCATCTTCCCTACCCGAGCAGCAAGCCGAGTATGGGAGCTCCAGGCGCCATCCTACGCTCTAGTCGCCGGCCCCGTAGGGAGCTCCCGACCAACGCCACCGTTAGCCTGCTCTTCACCGCCTCGCACCTCCCCTTCACCGGCAGAGAGCGCGCCGCTTCCCAGCGCCCTCTCCCCAGCCCGCAGCAACACGCCACTGCGGCAACACTTCCTGCGCCGTGGCAGGCAACTCTCCCCACCGCGGCAGCTCGCGCCCGCTTCCGCTGCCGCTTCGCCTCTGCCGCGGTAAGGGACTAATGCCTCCGCCTGCCTCAATCTCCGCCTCCTTCGACTCCGGCCACTAGCACCCCGACACCTACGGCAACCACCGTCCCCTTGTGAGCTTCGGCGGCGCCACTTCCCATCCCTGCTCCTCCGTCGCGGCTCTGCCCTGCACCCGCTCTAACTCCCACCACGCAGCTCCTCCCCCGCTGTGGCAGTACCACGGTAATATTCCCTCCGCCGCGGCAAAACCTCCTCTCTGCCGCCGTCCCTTGCACCTGCCGTGGCAGCTCGGAAGCGCTGCCGCAGCTACCCTTTCCTGCCGTGGCCGCCTTGCTTTGCCACTCCTGCTACCACGAGCCTTTCTCAGTCCCTGTAGTACTCCTTTTTCTCCACAGCTGAGCCACCGTGCAGCTAGGGCACTTCCCTCCTTTAAGTCCTTTTTGCTTTCCTTTCTTTCCTCAGTGCAAAAGGGCAAGCTCTCCAAGTCCTTTAAAATTCGTTGAACAGCAAAAATCTCCTTATACATGTCATATGCATGTCTATTCTTTTAAGTACCAAGCGAAACCATTATTCATCCAGATAATTTTCTAACACAAAGCATCTACTAAGAACAACAAGGAAATTGTAAGCAAAGATATGTATTTATATATCTAAGCAACCCTGAGTCATGTACGCGCTTATATCCATCACATTCTTGTTTTAACCAGTTCCTCATCTAGATTTTCTAAAGCATGCTAGCATAATATTGTCCACTGGACTTAACCCATATGAGAGAACCAAAAGCGTATAAAAGCTAATATGACAATAATCCTTGTAACCATTGTTTTCTACTTACAACAAGTTGGAATTGCATGTAATGTTAGCTCCTTCTCACCATTTCAAAAACCCTACTCAATTCCAACTCCTTAAAAGGAAAGTACCTTAATGAATCAGTCCTTCATACAAGGTTAACTTAAAATATCCCTGTTAGCTTTCTTTTAGACCCATAGGAGCACCAGCTGCATGATATATTGGGATGGTATGAGTTGTTCTGCTCTTTTACTACCTTCGAATCGTATTGAGTTTTCGTTCGCACCGTCATTTATCTGGAGTTTTTTCGACGTGTAGATACGACATAGCGATACCGCGGCGGGAGGAAATAAGGCGTTGCCGTACCAAGAGCGAATCTCAGTCAAAGGCCGACATTTGCCAGGCAAGCTCTCCGCCCTTGATCATGTTGTAACCCAGGTTTACGAAATGTTATTTTAATTCCGAAACATGCATGCTATGTTTTATAAGTGTTATTTTATGTAGCGTAGCTATACCGATGCTTAGAAAACCCTAGTCCGACCCTGAACTCTTTGTAGCCATAAGGACTATGTATTCCGGGAATATTATCGGAAAACTTAGGGTAGAGTATAAACTTATGTACATGCTTAGCCCTATCGTAGAAAAATTTAGGGTTTTAAAAAGAAAAGTAATAACGCCCCATATTTCATGTGGTGAACCTTTAAGAACGGACCGTCGTGTCCAGAGGTGTATGAAGGTAGCATAGCCATGGGTTAGTATGTTTTACCGGAAATGGTTTTGTGAAACCGAGCTGAAAAGGGAGAAATTTTTGATCCGGGTCGGTAATGAAGGGTGAATGTAGGGAGTTTGTTAAAGAGCGAGATAAGGCCCGTCGTGGTTCTCGCTGCCCGTTTACGGGAGTGGTGTGGAGTCCTTCTCGAATCATCTAAGGACCGAGCTTAAGTGCCGTTTGGCCAAGTTTTACCGTGCGGCCACATGTCCTTTGTGGGAAGGACTTGACATAGTACCCGGCCTGAACTAGCATGAACCCGTGGGCAGTTAGGAGAGTGCAGATGGGGTGGTGTAACCCCGAAGAGAACAAATACAGCGGTGTAGCGAGGCATTGTTCGTCACAAAGTTGGAACACCAACCTTCTTGTAGCGATGATACTGACTCAAGCTAGGTTTGGGACATGTCCTTCGGACGGGTTCATGGCTGGGTTCACACCGGCGAAGAGTCTCGTTGTAATAGCCCTGTCAGTATACTTGCAAAGTACTCCCAGGGTGACCTACATCGTGTGGGTAAAGCCGTACCACCTCTGCAGAGGGTTAAAACTATTCGAATAGCCGTGTCCGCGGTCATGGACGAACTTGGTCGGGCCACACTAAAGTAGACTGGTTTTCATAGTCAAAAACATGGGTTATGGGTTTAAGGACGCGATCCGCCGTGTTCGCATGGTGACTTGAGAATGCCCGTCGTGGCAGAATGAGTGAAGAAGGGATTTCCCCGTGGATTTGGGCAAACCCTAGAATCCCCGTAAGTACGAGGTGAGTTGTGTCTCCCTGTGGAACCGGGTGATTGTCGTTGGTATCCCCGTAAGTACGAGGTGAGCGGTGTCTCCCTGAGGAACCGGGCGAATACCGTGCTTTGCCGTTGTAGCGGAAAGCACAGAGATGATCTCCCCGTTGTAGCGGGTAGAGTGATTCAAGCAGGTACTTCATCTCGCTGCGTCGAGATGTTTTGCTAAAATTGCTTTTATATATCTATTTACATATATTTCAAATGCAAACTTACTTTCCCGCACAACATGAAACCTAGGATAGAGCCAATTCCTTGATAATTCCCTTGCATGCATGTGTCTGTGATAAACTCCCCGGTGGAGTGCTTGCGAGTACATTCAATGTACTCACCTGGCTTGTTGATTTGGCCAGACCGAAGGGCGACTGTTCGAAGGCAACGGCGGTACCCGCGATAACTAGGGCGAACCCCCAGTCAGTTGCCTGTTGGGAACGGCATATTGATGGGCTCATCACCGCTCGATTTTCCGCTGCAGGATTTCTAGCCGTTGGGCTAAAGGTATAGTTTTTTCGGTCTTGAAGATCGGATTACGTATTCTATGCTAATAAGCGCGTGTATGATTTTGATACACAGGTTAACTTGTGGGTATCGGCTACTGATCCAGGGACCGGTACCGTAAACACAAGGGCTTATCCGGCCTTAAAATCGGGTACGCCACACCTGGTCACCTATATAAGGTCAGGTAGGGATCTCCCAATCGGTATCTTCTCTTAAGCCATAGCCATAATCTCATAAGTTCTCGTATGCTTTTTAGTACCTTCTCGTACACATAGCCTTAGCAACCTCGAGATCTCTTCTTGAGGGCTTGCCGCACTCGGGATTCAAGCAATACCAGCCACCAAACACAGGACGTAGGGTATTACCTTTCCGCGAGGACCTGAATCTGTCTAAATCTTGTCTCCCGTGTGCACCCATCTGGATTTACTGTGCTCACGCCGCCCCATATTCAGTATTGCCGAAATAACACTCCGACAACTGTGCTCTTGACGTTGACTATGATGAAGACTGGACGACTAGGCTGATGTCCCTAGTTGGCGACTAGATTAATATGCCAATGGCCTCTGTTAGGTTAGTGATCTCTCCATTGGGGGAATAGGGGTCTTGAAACCTTCGACCACAATGTCCATAAGCACCTTTGCAAAGTTCGATGCTAATGGGAGACCGTGGACCATCACCCTCGTCCCTGATAAAAACACTTTCCCAAAAGCGGCATTTACGAGAATACCGTCCATTATCCTCACTAGGAGATTGCATTGAGTCACGGCCTACAAACCGATACAGTTAAGTAAGATATTACATGTGAGTTAGTTTTTGACATGTTACCAGGTGCACCTTTGGATTATGGGGGGAGGGGCCTAATGGGCATGCTCGTGAGTACATAATCTAGACCCCACTAGAAGGAAAGGAAGGGAATTATTAGCAGCATTTAGGGTGGGACTAACGAGTAGTAGACCATCTTAGAGCTCTAATCGCGACAGGACGATAGGACTACCCTTTTGTGGCTGGGAGTGGCACGGCGGTGAACCTTTTGGCGGCCATCCACGAGGTGTCCACGTCAGCGGTCGCTCTCCGTGGCCAGTTGGGCAGAAAACGTATTTTATAATGTCTTTCGTCTTGTCTGGCTCCTTCTCGTAGCAGCTTAGTGCCACTGTTATAGCTTGTGATGCATGTGAAAGAAACATGTGATTCTTGATTGATGACTCCTCCTACACCATTCATGGAGACACAGGAGAATGAGATAGCTATAAGCTAATGATTGGCGATTTCAGTTTCAGATTGTTTAGTAATTCTGATTTGATGCATGGATGCTCGAATTAGTCCTTACTTTTGATGATGAAATACAGCTTAACTTGATCGCATGAATATTGTGTTCATGACCGCATGATAAGACTTCCTCCGAACAAGAATTAATGGTCTCGCAATTTTATGTATCTAACCTCTCAGCGTACCTGCGGTGTATAATTGCAAATCATCGATGATTGTAGGCTTGTAGCACCCTGGTAGTATTTGTACCAACTATATAAAGCTCATCATGGACACATATGATTAGTGAACACGTAGTTATTATTACGTTAACACACCGGTCTGGTTGCTAACTATACTGTTATCTACCATGAGCTAGACTACCTAAAGGCGGATCTTGTATAGAGCAAAAGTCAGCAAGCGCTGCTGAATCTTATCTCCGCGGTACGTGGTCTTTGGAGGCCACTGAGTTTAGAAGATGGGATTGGATCCCGATTTCAACTGCATCCATGCGTCCTCACTGTGTGTGTGCGCTGTAAAAAGAACAATATTTAAGTAGTATGTCAGCTTCTGGCTCTCTCTTGTCATTTCGGATGTGCGATCCCAAACTCTGAAGCCGTTAGGAGTTAGGACAAGACAGCACTCTGAATCCACGGCGATTTGGATGGTATCTGGTAGATAAATTTGGATGGTTTCGGTTGGGCTGTTCAAAGATTGTTTTATCCGAACCGTGCAAAGCCTGCAGCACCAGTGACACCGGTATATAATTAGTAAACAGTCCTACCCCGAACTGAAGGGCCGGTTTTGCACTGGTGCAAAACCTTTTGAACAACCCTAAGCATTGGCTGCGCCCTCGGCTAGCTAAACATATTTGCTAGATCGAATTAAACTATGGCGATTCACGAAAGTTATTGAGCAATTTTATCAATCTATCACTCCGTTGCCATGCCTTCCTGTTGCGAGGTGTACATTTCAGTGGATCGACAAAATTGCATTTCTTAATTTGTTTCTTTCCCTCCCTAAGTATAGGTTCGCTCATAAGCTAGCAAAACGCCATAACATATTCAATTTGGTCGGCACATTTCTTCTCGATGTGACGATCCAGGCATAAACAAGGTAGCTCCTGCTAGCGTTCGCGTAATGCCGCCATCCCCCCCTACGCGAAAGCGAGGTGGCTAGCTAGGAATTTTGAGATGGACGCCAGTCAAATAATTGAGCACAAACAGGGCGGAGCAGACCACCGCCATGCAGAACGAGATGTGACCAGAAATGCTCCGAATTTGAAGTTTTCAACACCGTCTCTTACCAGGCATCTCGCTAGCAACCGCTCCTTCCGATTAGATCAATCAGCTGATCGTTAGTATATTTCAGTAAGGCAGATGATCCGAATCTTTCGTCCCTAGCCATAAAAAATAAATGAAGCTTGAATAGGCTTCAAAGAAGAGGAGCTAAAGGCGATCTCTTTAACTCGTGGTGTATTGTTTTTGGGCAGATAACGACCTTTGAGCTAACAGGAGCCGATCATGATTGAGGCGTCCGGAGGAACCTGTGGGATGTTGCAAAATAGAAAATGGTTTGGGGGCAGGCTACCAGTGAGCTCTGGCTGACGTTACATATGTTCTCTTGTTAGTTTGCTTGCTCAGTTATGGGAGGGTGAGATAATGCTGTTGTTCCCAACTAATAAAGATCAGGCTAGGAGTAACATATCTCATTCTAGTACCAGCTACAGCGGCTTCTCTTGCCTCCCTTTCTCAGTTTAATATGTTTATGATGTGATGTTTTATTTAGTTTGACGCATGTACAAATATAGATAATAGTTGTTACCTCTTCTATCTTTCCATATCATCTAAAGGCTACATTAGAGACAACTGATATAACAGTACCGACAATTGCTCCTCTCTTATGTTTAATGCCGCTGCCTCTTATAACCCTTGTGTCCGGCTCTGAAACCATCTATTCACCACACCTCCCCTCCATGTTTGCAAGAGAAGAAAAAAAGACTAACATCATCTCCTCTTTGTGCATACCGGTAAAAGATGTGTGGTTTCCAACCTATACGCTCAATGCTGCTCTCTTTATCCTCATTTGTGAAGTTAGATCCGTGAGCCAAACTCACTTGGGTAGAGACGTAAAAGTGTAATCTCACTATCTGAGTTCAAGTCTTCATGAACTCGATTTTGGGTTTATATTTATTATAGTATCGAGCTTCTCCTACAACTTTCCTTTTTTTTTAAGTGAAGGGACTAGAATATGGCTTCTTATTTTACCTTATAGGTCGTGGGAAACAGGTAAAAGCTGAAGTTTTGTTACGAAATACAAATTGGACAATATTATCCAAGGTCAGAGTATGATCAAATCGGTGCGGAATCAGTTTTCAACTTGGGATTGATTATCCTATCTAGATCATTTTTGTCACGACCCCAAAAAATCGGAGCCGCGACGTGATGCCCACGACTGCCCAGGAGTTTCTCAGTCACGGGGCGCAGAGTTGATACATTGCCAGCATCGCATAAAACAGTTCACATATATTACAAATAGTAAAATAGGTTCGGCATGAGCATATCTTATATACGACTGAAGCATATGAGCTCAAAGTTTCATCACAAAAGGAACTTAAACCACAGGTACTCTGAGCGCGGATGAGACCTAAAATTCGTACACGTCAGCATCGAGATATTCTTCAGCGATCGGTTCCTCATTTTCTTCCTGCATATCTGATGTTTGGGGTGCAGTAATGAGTACACGACGTACTCAACAAGCCACATCAGGGAAAATCGTAATACTTAACTATATGCATTGAGTTTCAAAGGAAGGGTATAGGGTTTATACACAATATCTGGTAGATGCATATTTCTAACTTCATCTTAGCATTTGAAATCACTTCATTAAAACATATTCATATCAAATCCTTGTGTTTAAGCACCACACTAGATTATTACCGAATGCCAATTCAAACATCACTGAAATTCTACTTGTGCTTCGTATCGAGTATCACCTCTAAACATAACTCCATTAACCGGGAGTACGGCGTATTCGAATACCATTTCAATTGACTCTGCAGAGTTGCTCAACTTTACCCACACAACATCTATACCTCTTATTGTCACGCGCGGTTACACACTCCCATTGGTGTATTGATGGAGGTAAGACGACAAGGCATTTTTATCTGCTCTATCTTCTGAAGTTTCTACCCAGGAACACTTCATCACTCGCTCTCCCGGGAGTCTAACAGGCCAATGTTAACTTCAGGATCCGGGATTTGAGTGGGTTCCAGTTGTGAGTTTCCCCAACCTGTGGGTCACCACTTTATTTGCTATCGAGAGGCATTCCCATCACAAGGAACTGTAGCTAACCTATAGTTGTCCATCGGGTAGAGCAGATGTACTAAGCCGGGCTCGACGAGTCAAACATGTGGTTGATCGCTTTCGTATGTTTCTCACTATGCACAAGGGTCTAGTCCTTAACTCCCTGAGCGGTAATTCTCCCGATTACCCTCACACCACGGCTAGGGGTATGGCTGCACATTCAACTCGTGAAGGCCCCATCTTCACCATCCCCCTACCATCGGCAACTCCATTTTTAGAAACCACATCCTCCGATGTCAACTAGCATTTCCAATATTGACACTTGCCGTAAAGACTAAACCCTAAGTCGGCGAGGAACATTAATATTACTTGTTTCTATTCTAGGGCTTTCGAGGTGAATATGGCCTACAAAGGTTGACTGGGCTGTGGTGGTAGTAGGTTGTATCTATGTCATCATGTCATTCAAAAATATCGCGTACGAAATTACTATGCGAAAAATAATAACTAAGCTAACATCATTACAATAGGTAATATGGCATGTAGGATCAACATGGATAAGGGATGTGACTTGCCTACTGCTCCGGGATCTGCTGGGATGAAGTCTTCCGGGTGTCCTTCGCCTTCGGGGTCCTGTCCTAGCGCTGACTCGTTGCTATCGATCCCTAATTGCGAGAACAATCCAAAACACACATGTGTAAGTCCGGGCTCTACAAAGCGAGCTAGGAACTTAATAATTTAATTGAAAGTAATACTGAAAATAGGGCATAGACTGCTCTGGATCGGAGTCAAGATGTCGAGGATCGAAGGAATTGACGACAATGGATTCTAGGGTTTTCGGACGAAGAATTGGGAAAAGAGGTGGAGGTGGTTTTTGAGGGTTTTGGGCATTAAACAGTGGGGATCTGAACCAATGGATGGCGTAGATGAATCCGCGTCATCGAGACGATCGAATCGGTGTATCATAGCGATTTTTAGGGTTTTCGGACGCTGCAGAAATTAAATAACCAGAAAAGAAATGGAAAAGAAAAAGAAAAAGAAGAGGCGGGCTGGCCGAACCGGCCTGCCACGCTTTGGCGTCGGCCCGCGCTTGGCGCTGGCCCAACAGGGGAAACCAGGGCGGCCTGCTGCGGGGAGAAGAGGCCGAGGCCTGCTCGGGAGGGCGTGGCGGCCTGCGGAGGAAATGGTCGAGGGCTTGCTGGGGGTGCGGCCGAAGCCTGCTCGGGGACGGGAGAAAACAGGGGAGGCGGGGAGCGGCGGCCGCCGGTGACAGGGCCGAAGATTGGCGGCCGGAGGAGCTCGCCGGAGCAAGTTGGTGACTCGGTTAGCATCCTCGGAGATCGGGGATCTCATTTCCGAAGAAAATGGGATGAGGCACGGTGGAATTTAGGGTTTGCGGCGGAGGGGAGGAAGAGATGGCGGTAGCCGCCGGCGGTGGGGAAGCGATTACTCGCCGAGGAGACCGCCGGAGCAAAATTGGAGATTCGGGGAGCATCTACAGGAGACGAGGGTCCCATTTTTGAAGAAAATGGGAGCACATCCCGTGGGGGTCTGGGCTGGCGACGGGAGCTCGGCTCGATTGGGTTCGCCGGAGGAGGAGGCGGTGGTGGCGGGGTTCACCAGAGACCTTCCGAGGAAAAAGGGAGGGACGGGGAGGTCCTGGAGAAGAGGGCATTGCCCGGGTGCTCTAGGTCTTGGAGAAAATGGGGTGGGGAGCCTGGCATTGGAGTGAGCGGCGAGGAAGAACCCGGCGGCGGCGACAGGGCGCTCGGTTACCTCGCCAGAGAAGAAAGGGGAACGGGGTGAGGCTCGGGAGTGGTCTGGACGGCGGCGAAGAGCTCGAGGACGCTCTGGTGCGAGGAGGGGTGGAGTGCGGGTGCTCTGGTGCTGCAAATGGGAGAAGGGGAAAACCGTGAGCTTCGGCGACTCCGGTTTTTGAAGCTGCGTGCAGGGGAGAGAGAGAGAGAGAGATAGCGTGCGGGACAGCTCGGGTTCAGCAAGCAATGGCGAGGTGGCACAAACGGCAGCAAGCGGAGCTGAGCGAGGAAGAAGTCCGGTGACGCGTGGCGGTTCTCGGGCGCTGCGTCGCAGCGGAGAACAGGAGGAGGGAGAAGAAGGAGATGGTGGGCTGACTGGGCCAGAGAACTGGAGCGGGCTGGAAATGGAAATGGGCTGAGGGAGAAAGATTTGGCCCAAAGCAGGATTTGGATTTTAAAAACTTTTAAACTTTTGCAAAATTTTTAGGGCTGTTACAATTTTGATTTAATATCGCAAGCGTTCAGAACATTGGCTTCACCTATGTGGTCCTTTGAGATTTTGGATCTAATACAGTTCTCGGATCAGAAATTAGCATCTTCATGTCTAGACCGTGAGAATTTTTCATGAATCATGGATGACTAAATAATACTGCTTGGGGCATATACAAAGTTTGAATTAGTTGTTAACTCTTATCACATCTATGTCATTCAGATTAAATACAAAGACTTGTTCTCTCTCTTTTATATTAGTAATTGTGCTAGGCAAGATAGGGGACTAGCGTCACCATGCCTTATGTCCTCTATATCAACAATCTAAGGATAGCTACAATGATAGAGTTAGCTATTGACTCTTTCACCTCTCCACGTCATCTAGAGTTGACTATTAAATAACTCATACAATGGTGTCGTCTCTCAAATTGACTCTACATGAAGAGTCAACATTAAATACAGTAACACATAAAAGTAATTTGGTTGACTCTAGAGGCTCAATTCTATTTAAGAGTCTGACTCTTTATGAAGAGTCAGATTGGTTCTTTCTCCTCCTCCTCTCTCCTCTACATCAATAATTATCCTATATGACATGATGAAGGGTTAACTGATGTCACACCATTATAGATGCTCTTAAGCAGGATGAGCAGTAGTTAGCTGTCCCATGTCTGTGTATGGTTTTTTTGGTCTCTGCTGTAGAGAGATTTCCGCCCCTTTCTGCGTGGTCTAAAAATACCAATTCTACACAGTTAGTACCTCCAGCCCATCAAAGTTTTACACACTCCAGCCCACCTCCAACCTTTGACGGCCCATTTAAGCCAACCGAAAAGAACAAAACAAAACAAAACAAAAATGGATCACCATTACCCATTCGCTTCCTAATTTGAGGTAGATCGGAGGAGGAATCCCTGCGGCGGCGGCGGCGTTGCAGAGAGAGAGAGAGAGAGAGAGACAGCAGAACAGACGGGGGAGGAGGAGATCCGAAGATGAGCGGGAGCGGGGTGGTGAAGAAGGTCGCGGACGTGGCGGCGAAGGCCGGGAAGGCGATCGACTGGGACGGCATGGCGAAGATGCTCGTCTCCGAGGAGGCCCGCAAGGAATTTGCCACCCTCCGCCGCACCTTCGAGGACGTCAACCACCAGCTTCAGACCAAGTTCTCCCAGGTAAACCTTGCCCTACCCTACCAATCGTCGTCTCGCGCTCGCCTGATCGCATCTGGCCAATGTAGCTAGGGTTTGGTCCCCGGTCAGCTCAGATCAGGGATCATCTTCGCTAATCGGCGTGGTTGCGCGTGGGATCTGCTTGTGGAGCCAGGGGCATATGTTGATCGATGAACAGGGGGAAGCATCGTGCACACCACGGTCTCCGTCCGTCGCCGTGATTGCAACCGCGGCATCGCATTTTGTTAGATTACATTGCGGTGCGCATATGATGCAGCGGTATCAACTAACAGCTGAACAAATCCCGGTAAACACGAGGAAAAATCTGGCTTTGCTCAAACCAAAAGCTGTGTGTTGGTAATGCAAAACAGTCGAGTATGTAAGTAGGTTTTGTCATTGGTGAGTAGTTTTCTTATAACTTGTGACTTGAAAGATGAGCAAGAACTTGACACTGTCATATTCGATGGCTGTATTGATGCCCATCATGCGGTAGGATTGTCCTAACCTTTCCCTTCATCGGCAGGATTGCAACAAGTAGCTGATTCTGTTTTGCTTTTGGGATTTGTTTTGGCTGTTTGTTAGCTATTATAGAGAAGAAAATGATAGGGTTTATTTGATCTCTTGTGTAATCCAAGCATTGTTGATAGTTTTGAACAAGAGATTACAAACCCATGTGAGGTTCTTTATTAATAGCGGCATAGCCTAAAGGGATATGTTTTGCACAATGACAAACAAGACTGGCATGGATGAACTAAGCCGCCCTTCTCTGACATGTTAAATGCTTGTGAAGTTTAACCATGTGTTTGCCAATTTTTTGTTGATCTTTTGTGGAAGTATCATGGCAACTTTGGAAACATGCATTATCCGTTCTCACATATTGGGTGATCTGATATAATGTATATGTGTATATATATATGTGTGTGTGTGTGTGTGTGTGTGTGTATAATTTTTTTATTATTATTGCAGGAACCCCAGCCTATTGACTGGGAATACTACAAAAAAGGGATCGGATCAAAAGTTGTGGATATGTACAAGGAGGCTTATGATAGTACGTGTTTTTCTACTCTCTACTTATTTGCATTTCTAGGAAATTTGTGCGCTATGAAATTGCAAGGAAAATGGTTTTGATATCATGTGGGATTTACAACTTATAACTGGTGATTTGGAATGTTGATTAGGATACCAAATGTAACTTGCTTATATGTTGTTTAAAAATGATCTAGTCACAGTTTGTAGTCTTAGTGATGGATACTTCATCTTCATGTATTCATGCTAACATATCAGGTAGTTTTTAGCCGTAGGTTGTAGATCTGTTAGGTTAGTAAATTCAGGTTAATCTTAGACAGTTCATCTTTCCTTTTTTAAGGGCGCCACTAAAAAATGCTGTATTACAGTCATGTCACAATTTTGAACTCTACAGTGGATCTGGATTTAATGCGTAAGTGATTAGCATTTGGTTTTGCTATGCAGTACAATTATTAGTCTAGCGAGTCCATGGTCGTTTCATCTGTTTGACCTCTTATTGAGATAGCAGTCATGGAACCATTGCAGGTATTGAGATCCCCAAGTATGTTGACACCGTCACTCCTCAGTACAAGCCGAAATTTGATGCTCTGGTGAGGGCTCATCATTCTTTTTATGTTTGGACTTTCCTGTTCTGTCCTGATATGCGTACTTTGGCACAACTAGGTTGTTGCTTCTGCTATCACCCCTCCAAATATTTATGAAATTCCCTTTTTGACATATGTAGTTAGTCGAATTGAAGGAAGCAGAGAAGACATCCCTGCTGGAATCAGAGAGGATAGAAAAGGAGATTGCTGAAATGAAGGAGATGAAGGTGAGGTTGATCTTTTGAAAAATTTGGAACCTGTTGCTTTTACATTCATTTTAACATCTTGTTTACACACACAGAAAAAGATCAGCACAATGACTGCAGATGAGTACTTTGAGAAGCATCCTGAACTCAAGAAGAAGTTTGATGATGAGATCCGTAACGATTACTGGGGATACTAGATAACAGCGAAACTCCCACTTCCTTTACTGGAACATTCAATAATACTTCTTTGTCCCGATATATGTACGGAACTTCACCATCCCAACTTAGGTGAATTCCGTAACATGTGGACGGGGCTTGTTGAAATCCCAACATAACTCTGCTCTTTTGTACCTTTGTTGGACCTCGTTATTGTGAGAGTCATCAGCCTCTCTCATGAAGATTTTGTTTTGTGCTTTAGCTCCTTCCAAGAGGGTTTCTGATAGGGCTTGATTCCTGGATGTTCCCTTTTGTTTGTTGATGTGCTTATCCTTCCAGGCCCTTTCTTGAGACTGTGGCCCAAGGAATTGAAAGCTGGTTACAGAAAAAATTGGACCCTGGCCGGTACCGGTTACGGAGGTATCCTGTTTCCTACCAGACAGTTTTTATCAAATTCAAATATCTTATTTAGCTGGTTTTTCAACCGGTTACCATCCGGAATTACTGTTCATCAATTGACATTCAAAGTCTTGCTCATTTTATGGACCGATATTTTCTTATCCTGGCCGGTAACCAATTATCAGCTACTGGAGTTTGCCTTGGCCTTAAAGACGAGTTTGCAGTGACGCATTTTGTGTCGTTACTGTCGTCTGGAAAAGATGTGAATAAAGATAGCTAGGATAAGTTAGGTAACTTAGCTTGAACTTGCTTGTGATGACGAAATTTGCTCTCCTGTGATTACTAGTACTACTGGTGGTTATTTGTCCTATGCTACAGCGACAGAAAACTGTGCAGACCATAAAACGGTCGATCTAACAAAACGATTATTCGCAAATGAGTTTCTCTGAAACTCCATTAGGATGTCACATTAATTCCCACAACTTCTCTTTATCCGACAAGATATTTTTTCTTCAGTCATACAGTAAAGAAGGGCTCACTTAATTTTTCTCATCACTTGCATTCTTCCATTTTGATTTATTGACTGATAGTACTTGACACTAGAGCACACGGACAAAGTTACGTTTGTTTTCAACAGAACACACAACACACGAACACTTGCGCTGCAGTCCGGCTTCACACTTGACTGGAGCTTCTATTACTAATTAACCACTACTCTCTCCATTCACCTTAAATTCTGAAGGAGAAAGAGCCCATTTGAGTCTTGGCCATGGAGGTCGATGGATGAGCTAGGCGTTGCTCCGGAAGGAGCCGTAGCCCCTGGCACCGGCGCGGAGGACGATCTGGTGGTACAGCGCCGCAATCGCCGCGCCGATGAGCGGACCCACCCAGAAGATCCACTGCATCACATATGAACAATGCCATGTCCAGCTAATCAGGCCAAACGAAAGTCTGAACTCATGCAACTTTATAAATCTACTAGCTTCTTGCAAATTGCAGTCCTGAGAAAAATGTCCACAAACCTGGTCACTCCAGGCCTTGTTGGTGTTGTAGACTACGGCCGGGCCGAGGCTCCTCGCCGGGTTGATCCCTGTCCCGGTGATCGGGATCGTCGCTAGGTGCACCATGAACACTGCGAACCCGATCGGTAGCGGCGCCAACACCTTCATTTACATTCAAAAGATGCAATGAGCACAAGTTCCTGCAATATAATGTGCAATAAATAATTATCAGAAGTTTATCCATTTACGGGGACGTGGGAGTCGCGAGCGTTGCGCTTGGAATCGGTGGCGGAGAAGACGGTGTAGACGAGAACGAAGGTGCCGATGATCTCAGCGGCGAGCCCGGTGCCGATGGAGTACCCGGCGCTGACCTCGTTGGCGCCGCCGCCGTAGCGCGCGTAGAATCCGCTCTGGAACCCCTTGACGAGCGCGACTCCGCAGATGGCGCCGAGGCACTGCGCGGCCATGTACAGCAGCGCGCGCAACAGCGACACTTTCCGGGCCAAGAACATCCCGAACGTCACGGCCGGGTTGATGTGGCCGCCGGAGATGCCGGCGGTGCAGTAGACAAGGATGAAGATCATGCCGCCGAACGCCCACGCGATGCCAAGGATGCCCACGCCGCCGCACGCCGCGTCGGCGCCAGAGGCCGACGCGTCAGTCTGGTGCTTGTACCCGATGACCGTAGCCACCGTGATGTAGAGGAAGAGCAGCGTGGCTACGAACTCAGCGATCACGGCGCGGTACAGGGACCATTTACCGAGCTCATCGATGTCGATGAGCGGCGCCGGCGGAGGGTCCGTGTAGTCCCGGGC
This sequence comes from Stipa capillata, assembly GCA_019208055.1. Taxonomy (NCBI): domain Eukaryota; kingdom Viridiplantae; phylum Streptophyta; class Magnoliopsida; order Poales; family Poaceae; genus Stipa; species Stipa capillata. The sequence goes on along the minus strand of JAGXJF010005870.1, from coordinate 152,378 downwards.
GCCGCCGCCGGCCTCAAGAGCGGCCACGTCCACCTCCTTCCCCATTGTTTGGAGTGTGGCTAGCTTGCTTACTAAATATGTTCTTCGAACTCTAGAATGGAAGCAAGGCTACTTGACAGGTTGCTGTAGTGTTTGTGTCGTGGTCTTTGTGGTTGTGACCGGATGTATTGATAGGGGGTTTAAGGCTAGTGACTAATGAGGACAAACGAAAGTTTTCTCTTTTTAGGTTTAAGTTGGAATACATTTCCTTAATTTAGGAAAATTGTTGTGAGCTAGGCTGCATACATTGGAGAGAACGTTTCCTTGTCTGTCATTAACCTGTGTTCCTATTATTCCTATTATTCTGTTCTGGCCTTACCTAGATGGACATCGGGCCAAATAACTTCCAACACTTTTGCCCCCAAAGAATTACACAATGTTACTGTACATTTTAAGGAGGATTTGTTCCAGCTATCAGCTAACTGTTTACCGGTCGTGCTAAGATTCGTGCAACTCTACTATACATACACCTTGTATATCTCTCCTCCTTGCTCAGCCACCTCCCCCGGCCCTAGACGCCGTCGGTTGGCGGCTGTTCCTCGGCTAGGTGGCGCAGCATCTCCAGGCCGGACGCGGTCTGACCGCCTTTCGCACGCGCTTCTGACCGCCGATGGCTGTGGATCTGGCGGACTGGCTTCATGGCGGCGTCTTCTGTCCGGATCAGGCTCGTTCCTGATCTGGTGCTGGTATGGTTATACTGGCCCGGTGACTGTGTCACCTTGGCTTAGACTGACGGCTTCGCGGACGTTGATGATCCTCGACGCATCTTCAGACGGGGTCAGCGGATGTCGTGCGTGTTTTTCACTGCCGAATCTTCGCTGGCGGCGCATTGGACGAGGTGTGCAGGGCGTTTTGTTCGTGGCCAGTCGCAGTTTGTCAAGGCCGGGTGGTATGACGGTACTGGCTCGGCAAGTAGGGGCGGTAGCACTAGACGGCTTCGATTAGGTGGTCTGCATACCGGTTCTAAATCTCCGGGGTGAAAACCCTAGGTCTGGCCTTCATTGGTTGTACCTGACAATGGCGGTAATTGCGTCCTTGTTGAAGGCATTGTCGGGAGTTTGTTTTGAACCTGCTCTCCGGGGTGAAAACCCCATGATCTGGCCTTCAGTGGTTGGATCCGGCAACGGCGGCGCATACACGTCGCTCCCTTCTTGAAGGCGTTGCTTTTAGAGGGCCTTCCTCGAGGTCGGGGTGCTGCCATTGGAGGGGTTTGAAGATGAAGCTCGCTGCTATGCGCCAGTTTTCGCTACAGCATAACAATTTGTTGTCATGTCGTTTGTCTTTTTTTCTTTACCTTTTGTAATAAACATAGCTGTGTGCATCCTCGATGTCGCCTGATATCTTGTTGTTGCAGAGGCCAGGTGTATTTTCTATATCAGCTTGATGCATTAATATATTGCCTGTTATCGAAAAAAAAACCACCTCCCCTGGCCGCCTAAAAACACAATTCAATCTCCTCGCCTCACGATCGCCGGCCATCATCCTCATCTAAACCTACATTGGGCGGCGTTTTCATCGCACTGCCACATCACTATGGAGCCATCATTGGTCGGTGAGTGTGACGATAAACTTTGAAAACCTAAGTAGTGTCCTTTCAGAGCCACATGTCACTAATCAACGGTTGGGAAACAAACCAAATCTATATTATTCATCATATTGGGCTTCCAGCAATACGGAGTGCCACACCTCCCTTTAATCTAGATTCGTGGGGGTCAAGCCTTCATCACGTTCGCATGCATATATGATGGAAGGACGAACCATCCTTGGGCCGTTGGATAAGAGCAAGTGGGATTTCCCCCATCTTTATTCATCTAAAATAGCACAAATTTCTGTAAGGATATAGCTAGTGTGGAATTTCAAATCTCATGGCAGGGATTGGGTACTCGTGTTTCATGTTTATTATGAAACTATGACAGGCCCTGCGTTCTCTTCTCAACTCTCTCTCTCTCTCTCTTTCCTCTTAAGACTCTTCTTGTGTTTTCCTCCCTCTTTGTCGCCTCCTCTCCCCCTATCCTCTCTCGGCCTTGCCAGTCGGAGAGGAGCGGAGGCTAGCTCAGCCTTTGCCCTTGCCTTGTGCATACCTACCCCTCTAGTTATGTATATTACGGTTCCCACAGTGGCGTGGCCGAGATGATGTTTATCCAGTGCCACCCCTTCATTAGTTGCTTTGTCCGGTGATCGGAGGTGGTTCACTGCTCTCCTTCTGTCGCCACGATGCTCCATAAGGCCTTTGCCCCCATCCTCTTGCTTCATCTGCCCGCAATAAGTGTCACCTTTAAGATCCAAATCTAGGAGGCTCGCCTCTAACTTGCTCGCCGGAGCTTGCTCAGCAACAATGCCTATCAGAGATGCTTCAAGGTGCAAGTTTGCTCCAACCCCTCCTTCCTCTGGTGATTTGGTGCTCGTCCCTCACTATTTCCCATTTCCCCCCATTTACTTTCTAAATAAACCCCCTCGCTTGTATTCTCCATCACCAATAGTTGAGCATTTTCATTATCTGGCATGCCAAGAGGTTTGCTTCTGGTTGCTGGCAGTGAGGACTCTACAACATCAAGCTCGTTGGTGCCTATTTGTGCATTTTTCTGAATAATTGGCCTTTCAAGCGTCATGTTGTTTTCTGTTTGATGCACTTCTTCAAGATGGGAGGCAACAAGGTTGTTGATGGCCTTCTTCCATATCTTTGTGTCCATCTATCTGATGAGGCCACTACTACAGAAATCCTCATCCACAATATACATCAACGATGGGTAAGGCCAGCCCACTGATGATAGTCATCACTTACGGGTTGTCCAGCTACCTGTCACTGATCACTTCACCAGGTCTCGAGGTTTGTCCCCTAAAAATTCATTAGTGACGGTTTGAAGAGAGGCCCGTTAGTGATGAGTCATCACTGACAGGTCGTTTCCTTGCCCGTCACTGATGAGTGCAAGTCATCAGTGACGGGTTGCCTGCCAATCCATTAGTGGTGTCATCATTGACGGGTTGTTTCCTCACCCGTCACTGATGAGTGCAAGTCATCAGTAACGGGCCACTTGCTAGCCTGTTAGTGGTGTGTTCAAAACTCGAAATTTCAAACTCCCGTCAACTTTGAAATCCAAACTCGCGGGCTATATAATTCACCTCAATGCGTCTCTCTCCATTCAGATCCAAATCCAAAATTTCTCCTTCTTCTCCCTTCCACCCTCGTCTTCTCCCTTCCACCTTTCTCCTCCTCTCACCCTTCCCATCGAAATCCACCACAAGGCAGCCTCTCCTTTTCTGGTCCCTCTTCCGGTAGGAACATGATGGAGGCTACACAAGAGTTTCGATCTGATTCGAGGTAAGGAAGGTCCTCCCACAGTAAGATTTGTTCATTTTTACAATTCCTACTAGTGCCTAATTTTTTTAAGAAAAAGTTCCTGTATTCTTTTAGCAGCTCTACTCCCTAATGGTTCAGATTCCACAAAAATTATTGCATTTGGAGCTCGGAAAGAAGTTCAACAGAAGGTCGGAAGAGACTATTTTTCGTTTGGAGACCCAAAAGTGTCTTACAGGGAGAATTTTGAGGTAAAAGAAATGCATAGGTCTAAAGACAGGTGGAATTTTTAGATACGCCTTGTTGATATGCTCATTTTGAGTACTTGTGGAGCCAAAACGGACAGTGTATGCAAAAGTTACAGCAGTTTTAGTGAAGCCCTACCTGGTACGGTAGGGATTTTTTTGGGTCCTCTACAAAGTCATCTGTGATGTAAATGATTTGACCCATTGTTGATAAGCCTGTTATCAACGATGGTAAAAAATCATCCTGAAATCCATCATTGATGATGGATTTTGCCCATCACTGATGAGGATTTCTAAAGTAGTGGGCAAAAATACAGTAGGTCTGCATCGACGACTCAGTCAACATGGGCTCTTGCCATCAAACGCATGGAGTCCCGCGTGCCCTTCCCCTGCGTGTGTGGGATACCAAGGACATGGTTGTAGGCGTAGACTATATAATTTTTTTTATACTCCATTTATGGCGGCGTTATTGTTCTTGTGGGGTCTTTGAATCCCTTTTTGATAATATTGGTATGCGGGATATTTTTCTTAAAAATAGGCCCTCTTCATTTTACTATTTTACATTTGATATCCTGAAAGAAGCTTGCACACCAAGCCTCCAAATTAGATTCCATTTGCTAAAATACCTTATAGAAAAGGAACATTCAATTTGTGGAAATTTTGAATATCCTAACCTTACAGGTGAAAGTACTCTTAAAATATTGTGTAAAATTTGAATATCCGACTCTTACAAGTGAACTCTTCAGGAAACTTCCCTTTAAAGAAATGTAATTGTTGATCCAAACAGTATTCAAGTTAACATCCGTAGTATTGCGGTACCAATTTTAATGATATCTAGGTCCAATACTTTATTTGTCCTGGTATTATTGAAGAAACACCATATGCGTGTAGAGCTCTTCGATCTATTCCTCTTATAAATTCCATGGTGGAGGTTATGTATGACATGCACCTGATAGAGAACGCTAGTTATACAATGATCGCCTCTTGGCTGGATGATGGCCGTCCAACACCGACTACTTGATCCCAAATGCGCAAAGCCATCTTGCCCCGGGTCCACCACCAGCATCATTTCGGCTCATCCTGTGGTCGAAAATGAATTAAATTAGTGAAGCACTTATGCTAACTCCCAAGGATTAACAAGGACTGCCTTAAGATAAAGAAGGATTAACAAGGACAGAAAATCTGGTGCTGGATCAGTGTGGTCGCTAGTGTTGTTGTCATGCTGCGCGGAGTTGCAATTCCATCCACAAGAGGAAGAAAAAGCGAGCACCCAATTGCCCTCGTCAGTTTGTCACCGCTTTGAGCTGGTGCGTGCACGTACGTACGCGCGCATGCGCCGACCAAGGAATTTAACGGGAATCTAAGGCGAAATTCAAAAATTCACATGACGGAAAAGGTGAGGAATTTGCTGGATCAGCCCATGGTTTCTCACTTCTCGGTTGTCGCCAATGGAGGTGGGAATTACATGCCCTTGTCTTGGTCCCGGATGGACGTGTGGATTTTGCGAGCAGTTGCAACTCGTGAGCTGCACGCAGGGCAGGAACGTGGTGCATGACTCGGATTTTTTGTGTGTTTCCTGCTGGCCTTCAATTGCTTGTCCAGCCATTATATATCATCGTTTTGTGGTGCTGGATTAAGCTAGCTTAACTGGAGTTGTAAGCTAAACACAACCCTACCATTAGTTGTGGCAAAGTTCTATAGTGCCTCTGATTAATGTTAGTTAATTCGAGCTGGATCCAACCAAATAGGTATACTTAACATTTGTGTGTTTCTTTCTTCCGGAAATCTAATCCGGAATAACGTGTCCAGATTAGTCTTACTGAACAGTATGCATTGTTCATGATCAAAAGGTCAGCGAGTTAATTATTGTTAGAACTAATGGGCTTGGCCCATGTGCATGTTCTGAAATTCCTAATAAATCTCAAAGGCCCATGAACAAATGGCAAGAGGTGGTGCAAGAGTTTAATCCCATACCGCTAGTGAAGAGAGTAAGGTGTGCAAGTTGTTAAAATCTTTGTATGGGCTGAAACAGGCACCTAAGCAATGGCATGAGAAGTTTGACAGAACTATAACTTCTGCAGGCTTTGTCATTAATGAGGCTGATATGTGTGTTTACTATCGCCATGGTGGGGGCGAAGGTGTTATATTATGTTTGTATGTAGATGGCATACTGATCTTTGGTACAAACATTGATGTGATCAATGAAGCCAAGTCTTTTCTATCAAAAAGTTTTGATATGAAAAATCTGGGAGAAGCTGATGTGATTCTAAACATCAAGCTTATTAAGGATGAGAGTGGAATTACTCTAACGCAATCTCACTATGTTGAGAAGGTCTTGAGCCGGTTTGGCTTTATAGATAGCAAGCCTTCTCCAACACCTTATGATCCCAGTGTGACACTCCGAAAGAACAAGAAAGAAACGAGGGATCAATTAAGATACTCTCAAATTATCGGTTCACTCATGTACTTAGCTAGTGCAACAAGGCCAGACATCTCTTTTGCTGTAAGCAAGCTGAGCAGGTTCATGTCAAACCCGGGTGATGATCATTGGCATGCACTTGAAAGGGTCTTGCGCTATCTGAGAGGTACAATGAGTTATGGAATTCACTATTCAGGACACCCTGCTGTGCTTGAAGGATATAGTGATTCGAACTGGATTTCTGATGTTGACGTGCTCTATGCCACAAGTGGGTATGTTTTTACTCATGGAGGTGGCGCAGTGTCATGGAGGTCGTGTAAACAGACCATATTGACGAGGTCAACCATGGTAGCAAAACTTACTGCTTTAGACACAGCCACTGTTGAGGCAGAATGGCTGCGTGAGCTCTTGTTGGACTTGCCTGTGGTTGAAAAACCTGTGCCGGCTATTCTTATGAATTGTGACAACCAAATGGTCATTGCTAAAGTGAACAGTTCTAAGGATAATGCGAAGTCCTCAAGACACGTGAAGAGACGTTTGAAGTCTGTCAGGAAATTGAGAAACTCCGGAGTAATAACTGTTACGTATATTCAAACAGACAAAAATCTGGCAGATCCCTTTACAAAGGGACTATCACGGAATGTGATAGATAATGCATCGAGGGAGATGGGTATGAGACCCATATGTGTTACACCATAGTAGTAACCCAACCTTTGTGATCGGAGATCCCATGAATTAGGATCTGGGAAAACAAGCTATTGGTTAACTGAGGAGAGTAACTTATAACCCTCTCTAGGTGAAGATGCAAAACTCTCAGAGCTTTAAGGCTCAAAGCTATATGGCAGGTTGGCAAGATGCCTTAATGTGTTTCTATTGGCTATGTCTAGCAAAGATGCTGTCCTACAGAGCATTCTTGAAAGAACACATCTATATGAGCCCGACTGTTAAACGTCGCGGTGTATGAGACATGGGTGATCTTTAGTAAGCTCACGAAGAGACTAGGGAGTACGACGTATATGCTCCACCCGCGGGGTAGGCTACTGGCAGCCAAGTACTAGTTGTGACTTTAAGTGAAACCTGTTTGCACAAAACTTGCAATTCAAGGCATAGTCCATTGTTCAAGTTGTGAATGGATGTAGCTCAAAGCTCTAGGCAGAAGTTCAACTTAACAGTCTCTGCTGAAACACTAGTATATTAAACAAGTAACAAGAACAGGCAAATCTCTAAATGGGCGTTTGAGATCTGGTGGGGGATTGTTAGAACTAATGGGCTTGGCCCATGTGCATGTTCTGAAATTCCTAATAAATCTCAAAGGCCCATGAACAAATGGCAAGAGGTGGTGCAAGAGTTTAGTCCCATACCGCTAGTGGAGGAGGTGGGAGACCGCTTTATATAGTGGGTTCTCCCCACCACACTTAGTGATTGGTATGAGGAGAGAAAGGGAGCACCACACACGCGCGCGCTCGCCTCGCCTGGCCGGGCTCGGGCACGGGCCGGGCCGAAGGGCGCGGGCGTGCGACATATGCATGAATGGTCCACCGAAATTCGGTCCGTGGCCTTGCAGGAGCGCGGCTTCCTTTTGCCGTTTTATTTTTTGGTTTCTTGGCAGGCAAGTTTGTTGTTTGCTTGATCGGTAAGTTTTACATGTTGGAAACCTAAACGGTTTAGATCGTGATCGCGACACGAGACCGCGTGGGCTCTCCTATATATATGACTTACCGGCCGCAGCCAAAGATAGATTAAAATATTAGGGTTTTGCCTCCTCTCGGTACTTGTGCCGCCACAGTAATCTACTCCATCCCAGACGCTGGCGTGCACCGGCGAGAGGGAGAGCAGGTCTCCGGAACCTCTCGTCCTTGTGATCCTGCACCGGGAGAGGACGAATTAGGTTTTTGGGAAGCGCTACGCGTGACTGCTCACATCCGTCACCACGGGTCGTCTTCCATCCAAGTCAGGCGGTGCCGCATACCGTCGTCTCCGCTGTCGTCTGCTTCGACCCGTCTTCACCAACGTCGTCGTCAACAACATCGCTTCTGCAACAGCCACGGCTACTTCATCTATAAACGATCAGTACGTGCGCCGTGATCTGATCCTGTCTTTAAGTATGCTTGCTGTTGCATGTGCGATGCTGCTGTTCTGTTCACCTAGTATACTAGAGCTATGCATGCTAATATTTGTTTTAGTCATGAATTATTTACTGGAATTAATCACGAAATTGTCTAATTTTCCAACAATTATTACCTGGACAAAACCTTCCCACCCAAGTATCTCCGCGTGTCCATACAAGCTAATTCAAAACAAATGACGTAAAGAAATATTCTCCCTAATCCAAAACAAATGACATAAAAGAAATATTCCCTTAATTTTTTAGATTAGAAATATTTTATCTCTCAATCTGTATATCCGATTATCTGATTGACGATTTGTTTTTGCCGTTGACTTTGTTGTGATGAGATCTTCGAAACTAGACCCGTGTTGATATACCCGGACTTTCTTTGACCCAATAGTTATTAGATAGTGATGTACTAGTTATCACATTGTTAATAAGGAGCATCACATTGTAATCAATGTGTTACTTGGTTATTCAACATCACTCCTACTCCCCAAATTAAGATTTACATGGCAGTGCTCTTTTGATTTGATACCCATCAATACCATCGGTTCCTACTTGATAACACTCCAATACTTCTTGTGTAGACTTACATAATAGTGCACATGCCTAATAACAGATCATGTACTATCTGATAACAGTTCACTACTAAGATAACAATTGTTGGCTACTAACCTGATAACTATTGATGAAAAAATTCATCGAAACATATCGATGTGGGATCAAGTTTTGAAGCTTCCGTCACAATGAATCCAACTGTGAAAATAGATCATGATTCAGTATGGTTCAAGAGATAAAATATTTTAAAAATTAGAATTTAAAGAAATCTTGATGATGTCAGTCTTTTAGATTGAGTTACATGACTATTGTGGTTGTATGACTCTTACAGAGCATTTTTGAAAACAAAAAAAATAGAAGTATAAGATGGAGTGCATGCTTACAACAAGATAGAGCATGACTCCGGTTGGAATGCCGCAAAATCTAATCCGAATGCGGTTGTCATATAGTTATGTCTTCTTTCTTTTCAACGGGGATACTTATTTAATAATAGCGTTTAATCTAAAAAAGAAACATTTCTATTTAAAAGTTGAAACATTCCATGTCGTTGTTAAGAAAAACTCGTTTCATCCACATAGTATTACTAAATACCCATAATAATTTTCTAGCAATAGTCACTACTATAAAATAGATCATTCTAGACGCTCCATATTAAAACCATCTGTAATAAGCATTATCATACTCATAACTAGGACATCATAGACGAGATTTTTAAAACCTTTTGTAATGATATCACACTCATCATCACGGATAGACTTTTCTTAAAACAGTTTGTGAATTTTGAGACCCAGATTGTTCATTTTTAGCTCAAATGGCCCATTTAGCCATTGTGGTATAAAATGGCCACCGCCCTCTTAGAAATCCTAGCCCCAAAGCATCAAAACTCCTGCATCCTTCTCCCTCGGCCTTCCTTCGCCACTATCTCCTTCCACCACTCGTCTGCCGCTCTCTCCCTCCTTCGACCACTCCATCAGCCTCTAGAGATCTGCATGGAGATGTCGCACTCCATCCCACGCGTTCTATGGCCGCCGCCTGCCCCTGGAGATCTGTGTGGCGACGTCTATCCGCCCGCTCAAGGCCGCCGCTCGTCCTGGGGATCTATGTGGTGACGCCCACCTCTACCACGTATGCACGACGGTCGCCACTTGCCCTGGAAATCTGTGTGGAGATGCTGCTTCACCTCGCACGCTCCTAGAGATCTCCACAGCGCCACCTACTCCATTCGTCGGTGCCACATACTCCATCCCCCTTGCCCTCTCATTTCCCATTATCAGATCCATGTGGAGAGGCCTCCATCCTCACCCTCCATGGCCTCGCCCATAAGTCAGTGGAGCAACACAGTTGCCCTGACAACAACGACCTCGTGGTTAGAGGAAGAATTGAGCGGCGGGCCAGCACGTGTCTTTAGCTGCACCGGAGCAAGGGCTGCTATCGCTTTCTTTTTAGTTTCATATTTTGACAGTTCTCATTGAACCGTCTATGATTCAATTTTCTTATTACGGATGGTTTTAAAAAAATGTTAGTCATGACAGTTCTGAACTGTCTATGATGTCTATGTCTGTGGTAGTGAATACTTGTGAAAAGCAAAGAAACAATTAGACATAAAGAGAAGTTGCAAGAATAAAATAACTATCTACTTAGGTAGCTCTTAATGTTGTGACATAGGATTAAAGCTATATGTATAGGTGCCACATAGGATTAAAACTAAGGTGGAGGAGGAATTAAAAGCGAGATGAGAAAGTTGTATCTCTTGCCAGATACTATAGCTTTGGACACGAACTCCAACAATTTATAGTAAGGTAGGGGAAAGAGAGAGACAAGAGAGAAAAATGAGTCTTTCATTGTTGACGTGGAGAACAGAGGAGGAGAAGAGAGAATAAAACTGACTCTCACTACTGCAGAATCATCCAGTACTGACGGGCAAAAAACGCATCTACTGACGGGCCTTTGGGCCCATCACTAATTACATGTCAGTGGTGCTAAAAGAGCCACTGACGGGCTCCATGCCCGTCAGTGGCGATACAGCTGGGGAACAAAAAAAAATGGGCCGGGCCCGGGTAGCCCGCAACGGAGCCGTGCCCGCCACCGCGCTGGAGCTGCCGTGGTCGCCGCCCAGGAGCCGCGCCTGCACCTCCACCACAGTCCCGCCGCTGCCGCCGCTCGGACGTCGGTGCCACGCGGCCGTCGTCGTCGCCGTGGTGGAGGAGGAGCACTGCGCGCAAGCCGTCGATGACGTTGGTCTGGATCTGGATGTTGGCAGCGATGAAGTTGGCGGGGAAGGTGGAGTTCGCGTGGATGCCGCCGACCTTGGCGGTGGCGAGGACGACGTAGCGGGGGAGCTCGGCGGCGAAGAAGGCCTCGACGTCGAACTAGCGGGTGAGGTCAAGCTCGGCATGGGTACGGACGACGACGTCGGTGAAGCCGAGGGAGAGGAGATGGCAGAGGATGGCGGAGCCGACGAGGCCGCGGTGGCCGGCAAGGAGGTCGAAGAGGCCCGGGATCGGGGAGCAGAGAGAGAGGGGATCGGGGGTGGAGAGTGGCAGAGAGAGAGAGGGGATCGGGGTGGATAGAGCGGCGGGGGCTGGGGTGCGGTTAGGTTAGGGTTAGATAGGGATTTATACGGAAGGGGATTGCGGGCTTTGGGTGGGCTTTTAGCGGGCCAAAAGAACTGCTGACGGGCCGACTTTCTCGCCCGTCAGTGGTAGAACAGCACCACTGACGGGCAGAGTTTCAGGCCCGTCAGTGGTATTTTTTCCACCCAAAATCAGTACAGCTGAAATCTCCACTAACGGTCCTATTAATTCGCCCGTCAGTGGTATCGTTACCACTGACAGTTCGTCTTGTGCCCATCAGTAATTACGTTTAGGAAAGGGTCAATCTGCAGTAGTGTCTTCGTGAAGAGTCAGACTCCACGAGGAAATAAAAGCTCTACAGTCAACCTTATTGACTTCGTGACTTGCTATATTTAATGCCAACACTTCTATAGAGTTAGTTTAAAAGACAACCCATAGTATAATTTATTTTTTACATCAACTCTGGATGACATGGAGGTCAAAGAGTTAAGAATGACTCCATCTTTATAGATGCCCTAAGTACAACCACTGTAATGGTTGTATTCGTTGTAGTATCAAGATGACATGATAATATAGCTAGGTACAACAATAAAAAAAAACCATCGAAAGCACCCTTATATACTAGCACAATATTAGACTTAAAATAAATCCTCTTACTTTCTCTAATATAAAATGTAAGTAGTTTTAGATATTGATATGATCTTCAAGGTAATACTTTGACCATCAATTCATCCAAAAATTATTGCTTCGAATAAAAATAATTGTATAACATATTTTATGATGGATTTAGTAATATCAATTTGTTATTGTCAATTCTTGACAATTTTTTATATTAATGATTGAATCTAAACATATTTGACTGTCTGATATTCTTAAACTACATATATTTTAAACTATAGAGACTAGATCCAGCCAAGAGCTCATGCATGAAATGGGGAGACGAAAGAAGTGCTCGTGTCAAATAAGAGCAAGTCCAGCAGCACCCCGACTGCCTCCCCGGTAGCTAGAATAGGGGAGAAAAGAGAAAAAGCACGGTCCAGCAACTCCCCGACTGCATCCCCTATTATCGGCGCTCCCCCATATTGCTCTCTCTCTCTCCTATCTTTCGGGGAGCAGCGGAGGTCCCCGATCCCTCCCCGATCCCCTCATCGGCGCCAACCGCAACCTCTGGAAGAGTCCTTCCCGCCACCTTCCTGCTACCTCCCTCTCTCAGGTTCGTCCCGATGTTGCTCAGATCGAGTTTGAGAGAAGGTAAAAGACCTGGGGGAGAGAAAGGTGGCCACCACCGTCGTCGTCGATCTGGAGCGCGGAGGACGCGGAGTAGCCGGCTCCATCTCCTCCGCCCGCGCGCCTCCATCTCCTCCGCCCACGCTGGCCTCTTCAACCAGCGTCGGCTCCGGCCTCGGCAGCCCCTGCCCGCGCCGCCTCCATCTCCTCCCCCCGCGCCGGCTGCATCTCCTCCCCCCGCGCCGGATCCATCTCCTCCGCCCGCCGGCCTCTGCAACTCGCGCCGGCTCCGGCGTCGGCAGCCCCCGGCCGCGCCGCCTCCATCTCTTCCTCGGCTGTGAGCGCAGCCGGCCCCAAGCCGAGCCAGTCCGCCGCCTCTCTCCCCCGCACGCGCGCACTCGGCCTTGAGCCGCCACCTTCCTCCCCACGCCGCGGCTCCTTCTCCCGCACCCGCTGCGGCTCCTTCTCCCGCACCCGCCGCCGCCCTAATTTTTTCCCCTCCCCTCAATTTCTCCCGCACCCACCGAGCCCTCTGCCGCTTTGTCTTTTTTTTTGATTCCTACGCCGCTTGCTGATGCTGATGGACTCCTGCATATATATTTGATATTAGTAGCTAATATGTGCAACACTGAATTTTTTTTGAAAATCAAAGGAATGTTTTGTACTGCGAAATGCTGAAGATTTTTACTAATACGCTGATTGCAATTGCTTCATAATATGTAGATGTATATGCTGCTGCTATATTTTGTTGTTGCTTCTCATATATATGTATCCGTGTTGATGCAGATTGTTGTGATGGATAATCAACAATATTACGACCTTTTGCAAAGCGATGTCGGATTGAATGATTTGAATTGGAGTGATTCACAACATGTCGATCTCGATGGACCTGAACAATCTACCCCTCCCGTGAAAGCAAGCTCGAAGAGACAAAAAAACTTCAGCGTGCTTGAAGATGAGGCTTTGGTGGATGCATACCTCGAGATAGGTCAGGATCCAGTCATAGGAGTCGATCAACCTCGTTCCTGTTATTGGAAAAGAGTGCATGATCACTTCCATGCCAACAGGAAAGAAGAATCGGATCGAACTCAAAGTTCTCTCCAACACCGTTGGGCTGTTATTCAAGAGCTATCTATTATTATGTTGTCATCTTTAGTTTGTCGTATGAACATGGACCTTTTGTTGTATGAACCGTTTGGATTATGAACTATGTGTTGTATGAAATAGTACCGCTTACACCCCTCCATAATTTAAAAACCTTACACCCCTCCATAAATTAAAATGAGTACACATACTACATTATTAGTACCGCTTACATAAGTTACATTTCTCCTCGGATCTGCCATAGGTGCTCAACTAGATCAAGTTGACGCTGACAGTGAACTTGTTTGTTTCGAATATCACTATGAACTTGAAGAAACTGAGAAAACGAAGCTGTATGTTGGCGAGAAACTGTCACTCTTTCTCCCATATAATCATAGTTGTAGTCTTCAGGGTTTTCACGCTCATTTTCAATTATCATGTTATGCATGATGACACAAGCTGTCATGATATCTCCGAGAGTCTCTTGATCCCAATACTTTGCTGGTCCACGAATAATGGCAAAACGAGATTGTAGAACTCCAAAGGCTCGTTCGACATCCTTCCTAGCACCTTCTTGAAATTGGGAGAAATTTTTGTTCTTTTGCCCTATTGGATTTGATATTGTCTTCACAAATGTGGCCCATTGCGGATATATGCCATCTGCAAGGTAATACCCCATTTCATAGCTGTGACCATTGATGTTGTAATTCACTTCAGGAGCCTGCCCTTCGGCTAGCCTTGCAAACACAGGCGAACGGTGAAGAACATTTATGTCATTGTGAGATCCAGGTAAACCAAAGAAGGAATGCCAAATCCAAAGATCTTGGGAAGCAACGGCTTCGAGAATGATTGTGGGTTCACGAACATGGCCAACAAAAAAACCATGGTATGCTGTAGGGCAATTTTTCCACTGCCAGTGCATGCAATCTATGCTCCCTAGCATACCTGGAAACCCCCTCTGCTCTCCAATTGCAAGTAATCTAGCAGTATCTTCTGCATTTGGAGATCTGAGGTACTGTTCACCAAACACCTCAATCACAGCTCGCACGAATTTTCTAAGAGTTTCTAAAGCGGTACTCTTTGCTAGTCGACAATAATCATCGGTAGCATCAGCTGGTAGTCCATAAGCTAGCATTCGGAATGCCGCAGTGAACTTTTGCAAAGGGTGTAACCCAAGAATGCCAGCACCATTTCTTTTCTGTTCAAAATAGCTATCATGTTGCTGTATAGCACCCGTTATGCGTTGAAAAAGAGGACGATGCATTCTAAACCTACGCGGAAAAAATGAATGAGACACGAAGATCAACCAATACGGTCAAAAAGATAACAAATGCATCAATTGCAAACCTGCGGCGAAACACCCTTGGGGGGTACGTAGCGTTCTCTGCAAAGTAGTCTTTGTAGAGTCGGAGATAACCTTCAGCTCTCTCGCGATCAATGCTTTGACGTCCCGCCACTGAACCTCCATGGAATCTACCATCCAACCGCTTTTGTTCTTCCTCTGCAATGACTGCAGCCATCATGAGTTCCTCTTCGTCGGACGAGGAATCCAAGCATAATCGTCGGGCCAAGCTTCCGCGGCGACTCATTTTGTTGTGGAGAGATGACAGAGAGATGGGGAAAGAGATGTCAAAGAGGAGAGGAGACAGAACCAGGGATGTGTGAGAGAGATATGAGAGATGATCTCGTATATATAGACCAGAAAACTAGCCGTTGGAAAACTAGCCGTTGGGAAAATTGTCCGTTGGAAAACTAGCCGTTTGAGATACAACTGTTTGAATTATTACCGTTACAAATGTTAGTTATAGGATATTGTTAAAATATATATGAGTGGAATATAGGGGAGATGGTTTAGGGGAGCTGCTGGAGTTGAACAAATTTAGGGGAGACAATTTTTAGGGGAGTCCCCTATATGGAGTTTTAGGGGAGACATTTTAGGGGAGTTGCTGGACTTGCTCTAAGCAGTCGACGCAACAGTGACAAGGTGGTGGCGGCGGGCCCCTCTCCAGTTTAGCGCAAGGCTCGCGTGGTATCCACGTTAGCTGTCACCGTCCTACCCCTGAGATACTGCTGTCTTTATTCTGTTATTAAACTGCTGCTTCCCGTCTCCTTTCTTTCTTCTCCGTTCTATACAGACGACGAACGTCGAACGGCAGTCGCGGCATGACGCCAAGAGTTGCTAGGCCTGTGCCTCGGCATCGACTCCGATATGCTCGCCTTCGAGGTCACCAAGTTCGTCGCCTCCAGCATCGTCAGGCGCGGCAGCCGGCCACGTACATTGTTTTGGAATCGAAGAGTATGCATATAGCAGCAACAGAGAAGAAAGAAGGCAAGAAGCAACGAGAGAATCGGGGAGAAAAGGAAATTAGAGAACTAAGAGAATTCTTTCATTCAAGCGGATGACACGTGGCACATGCTCATTTGCCCTGCATTTTTTTCCCGTGCGGCGACCCCTGCACCTGAGTTATGCTCGTTCCCGCATAAACATGCAGCACAACAGCAAAACCACCAAAATAACATACGCACACGGACGATCAAAGCATGGGATATACTCCGTTTAATCACAAAGCAGTTCAGAAAATGATCGTGCCTTGCACCTTTTGGCAAATTCAGGGCCTAGCAATATTCTGCTACTTATTATTGATATTATTCAACTATTACTGGCCTAAATGGACAAGTTTAAAGCATTCAAGGACACCATCCATGCGGCCATGCCAGTATATGAGATTCTTGACCTTTTCTTTGAACGAACAGCTAGCAGCAAGATTCTTCATCACTACTTCGTTATCTGCTGTAAAACACGACGAACTGATTTTCCCTATTTGATACTTCCTTACCAAACAGAGGCCAAGTGAAGTATATCTGTGCAAACTTGGAAACAAATATTTCTTTGCATAGTATCGGTGCCTTGTATCTGAATCCAGCTCAACACAGACGAGCAAGAAGCCATGCGGAGGTTGCAGATGTTGCTATCCTTCAATGCTGCAAAAACTTGTCCAACGCCTCTGTGTTTAAGGCTGAAAATTCACTCACAGCAGCAAGCACTGCTAACCCGAGCTTAATGGCGTCATCCTTACTTTGTGCCTATATGCACATATTTACATGGCAGTCAAATAATATATTTGTGCTTCAAAAGGGTTGAGAATGGCAAGAAAAGGGAAGAGAGGCCAACCTCAATGTTAAGGGGAAGAACTGGGTCATGGAGGGATAGCCTCTATAAGAACCAGCCACCGTATCCAGAAACTCTAACCAGCCACCATATCCAGAAACTCTAACCTGCATAGTAATATAGCACGAGATACCAATCAGACAGAGTAGGTATATCAAGATGTATACAGCAGCTTCTGAAAACAAGGTTAGATGATTGACGTACGCCTTCATAATTTTTTGGGGCTTTGTGCAGATTTGGGTCTTTACTGATCGCATTCTCCAAATGCTTCAAGATTGATTCACCGTAGTCACGGAAAGATCTGTAAATAGAAATTAAATCCTTGAACTTTATCCGTCTTTTCACATAAAAGATGTCTCCATGGTCAAAGCTTGATCCTGTTTGCCCCATTGTTGTGACAGCATGTGAATTAAATGGAATAATACATTTTCTATTTATAAAACTAGGGGTATAACCCTATTTTCATATGACTAACTAATTTCCTTGAAATGTGAAGGCTCCTAAGTCAGAACTGAACAATCAAAATCAGAGCATTGCATGGATGTCCTGCTGTTCAACTCACAAGATTAACACATTCAGATATATTTTCCTCAAAACAACACATTCAGACATATGCTTATCCATAATGAGAGCATGGAACAACTCGAATTCCCAATGTTAAGCAATAGTTTTATCAATTTGTTGTGTCAATTTCAACTGAGATTCATGCATGATCTTATTATAACTCTTGTTTCATTTCCATCGAATTTTGGTCTACAAAGACTGCAGTTATCTCATCTTTTATGTTATCCCCCTTAACTAACCATAGAAATGACAGCGCGTTTCTATTTCAGTGTGTACTGAAGGCCACAGCTAGCATCATTTTCCTTTGAAAGGAGTTAAATAAAGGCTATAAGTTAGCATACCCTCTTTTCAAATCTGCGTGATTCTGATCAATCTTCAACCTTATCTCCACTGTCACAGCAGCCTCCTCAAGGCCTCAACCAAATCAGTCAAAACTTTACTACCAATGTTCACATTCGATGTTCTGGCGCCAGCAAGTTTATTCAAAAGTTTAACCTGCGGCAAAAAAGATAAGTATGGAACCCCATGTCCACAAAAGAGAGATGCCAACTATTAAGCATGAAGGTGCTCAAGAATATGATGTTCCGGATTTCATAAAACCGGGTCAAATGAAATAGAGCACATCAGAAGTTTAAGATACTATCTTGTGCGGAATTATTCTAGTAAGGAGGAACTATGTTCAGAATAGGGAGAAACACGTAGCTACAATTTTGAACTTTTATGCCAAGTTACAGCTGAATCTCTTAGTTACTGCTTCAAAATAGCAAACATGATGGATTTAAATGTAACCAATGCATGCATGCATGATGGATTTAACCATCTTGACAAGGTACTACAAAAGGACAGTTGCGTTACACGTAAAATGCCAACATGATTTTCCAGTTCCCCATCTAATTGCATGGTGCGTAAAGTTCAGTGAATGTAACAGAACAAGCACCCTTACCATAAGATATGCTCCATCATCGAGCCAGTGATTCTCTTTCAGTGCTCCATGGCCACTTGTTTCCATCGCCAAATGTGATTCCTCGCCAGTAGAATTCTGAAATATTATCCACAATTTATATTTCATACTGCCAGGTATCATGGAACAAATTTCAGAACTATCTGAATCATGCAGACAGAGCAAACTAACCAGATGAATAGCCTCATTTATTACATTCCTGTGCCCTCGCTTGAATCGGTGGTGCTTCCCTCCTTAAGCATAAAATAGATAAGCAAGTGCTCATTTAATTAAAAAATGCACCAAGCTGCAGCTAATATCTACCAAGTTTATTCTCAATAAATGCAATCAGCCCATCTGATGTCACGCTATCTGTCACAATGGTGGTTCCTGGATGCTAGAAGCAGAGCAATGAACTAGTTAGCGGCAAGCAATAGAATAATATGAAATAAAACTGTAGCTCCACAAAATCTTACTTCCTCAAGAACTATGGCAGACATCAAAGCAATCAATCGGTTACGGTTCAACTCATGACCACCGGAATCAACAGCAGCAGACCTGCAAAAAGCAAGATTTTCAGCGCCGATGTAATTACGCATATGCTGAACTTCAATGGCTATTCTGCACCTGTCGACATCAGTATCGAATATGATGCCTAAATCTGCCTTGTTATCAAGCACTGCTTTTGTAATGGCTTCCATTGCAGTTTTGTCCTCAGGATTTGGAATATGATTGGGAAACAAACCTAAACATGTAGTTCATAAAATGAGAGAAAGATCAAAAGGAGATTAGTTGAGTGAAAAGATTCAGCTATTACCATCAGGCTCCAGGAATTGGCTCCCAGTAGTAACAGCTCCTAATGGTTTGAGTACTTTATCCTGGTCCAAGAACCACAATAATTCCAAATCCAAATCAAAGGCAATATCTAATTATCAGTAGTCCATTCTAAGTATTCAATCGGCAGTTTGGCACCTTAACATAACAAAAAGTAGTGGGGAAAATTAACAAAAAGAAGAGTACAACTTCAACTTGGGATATTGTAATCTAGGGGCCGAATTGTGGAAAACCACGGAGTTGATGACAGAAACCATGTCCATATTATGCAACAGATTAACAGATCATGGACCAACACCTCAGTTAGAATGTTAATGGTTTAGGCGTGATTCCACGCATCAACAAATTCGAGGAATGGCAATGGGCCAACAAATTCCACCAATAACAATGGGCATAATATATCGCATTATGATATTATTTCCCATCCAAAATTCATATTCATTTGTATATTCATTCCCAGTCCTGCCCAAGAGAAAAACACCCATATTTTACTATATTGCGAAAAAGAAAAAAGAATCCTGCAAAACACACAGATGATGACCTTTAAAGTTTCGTTAGCAAGTCAAATGTTTACTAGGAATATTCAAAAGCAAAAGAGAAGAAAGAACTCCCTCACTGCCTAGAAAGGCAATCTGGGACTTAATTTCCGATGTTGACAGGCAATTCTCATATTGCTGGATTGGACCCACTTTTTTTTGGTTTTCTCTATTTGCAAGGGTTGAATTGAAACAAAAGTTCTATATGAATTATAGTTTCTCATTTCTACATACCATACCAAAATTCATGTCCTTCCATATGCAGATAGCTTTCATCGAATTCAAAATTTTATGTTGATGGAATCAGCTATAATCATATATTCAATATGCAGCAACAAACTAATACTTTACCAGGCTAGCATTCGTCCTGGGTGCCAACTGGTTTCTGCTAGAAACCAGATTGACTGGAGAGACTACGAATTCAAATCGTATTTTCTTTTTTAAAATTTCTGAAATGCTACATGTTCAGATGATCTATTGTCCTAAATGGGAAAAATCAAGCAGAAACAATTAGACTTTTGTTGCTCTTAGAATAATTGATGTATGACATTGCAGAGAGACGACTAGGAAAATATTGAATCGACTTGTCGATCATTTCACCAAAGGTAATGATTGAATAGGCTTGTCGATCATGCAGAAGTAATGGAAGTAAAAACATTACCACAAAAAAGCCACCTGCTCCGTTCCCTGCATCAACGACTATGTGCAGTCCCTCCAATGGATTTTCTAAGACCAAATGGACAACAATATAAGCATCAAAAGTTTATTGTTCTTTATCTTTTATATTAAATCATTTCACAGTTTTCTCTCAGATCTATTATCCCCATAGCCAGTAGACATATATTTGAATACAAGTAGAATCTGAAAGATAAGAACGAATAACTTTCTGCTGAGCATGTAAAAAAGTATATAAATGGCAGGAGTTAACATGATGGACATCACAAATGAAGAGGACTGTATCCGAGAAATGTAAGTAGAATGTGGAATACATAACCAAATGATTTTCTACTGAACAAATAAAAATTAAATAAGGTAATAATAAAGCACATAAATAATTAATATGGTGATAGCACAATTGAAGATGACTAGGAGCACACAGAAAATGTAACTAGAATGTGAAATGCATAACCAACAGAATTTTTATTGAGCGTGTAAATATGACACAATGACAATGAGAAATCAATAGACGGCAGAAATTAACACATTAGATATGAAAAGCGAAGGCAAGAAATCTAACTCCGGACTAGTATAGATTGTCTAGTAAATCAAAAGGTGCTACAAATTAGCATATAAAGAACACCTTTGTTTCCAGCAGTTTACGAACTGCTTGCACAAGATAGGAAGCATAAATTGACATGTAGTCCACATGAGTCACGACACCGGTCTGTTGTTTCACTACTGCAGATAGACCCTCTCCTGAACCCCCTCCACTGACGGGCATAAAAAGGTCCGTCGCTGGAGGGGAACTCCACTGACGGACGCAAAATAGCCCGTCAGCGGAGAACGCAGCAAAGAAGAAGGTGAGGAACACCACTGACGGGCGCCAAAACAGCCCGTCAGTGGAGATGAGCATGAGGTGGGATAGATGACGCCTCATTTCCACTGACGGGCCCTTTTTAAGAGCCTGTCAGTGAAGATATAATCTCCACTGACGGGCAACGACCTGGACCGTCAGTGAAAGGTTGAACATATGACGTGCCGGTTCACTGACGGGCTCTTATATTCTGCCCGTCAGTGGATATGTTGTCTTCACTGACGGCGGTCTTTCCCGTCCGTCAGTGATATTTGTTGCTTACGTTGCTGATGAATCACTGACGGTGACCTTTTAAGGGCCCGTCAGTGGTGCTCCTTACTATAAAAACAGAGCACGGCCTCGCTGCTGGCCAGTGCTCGCGCGCCAACCGGCCAGCAGCGAGCGCCGCCGTCGCCGCCGCCCCCCTTCCCCCTCCCAACCCACAACCATTTCTTCCCTCTCCCCAACCCTCATCCTAAGCTCTAGAGGGACTAGATCTAGATCTAGATCTAGATCTAGATTTTGCTCCTCCTCTCACTCTCTCCCTCCTCATCCTCTCACTCTCTCCCACCCTCCTCATCCTCTCACTCTCTCCCTCCTCCTCATCCTCTCACTCTCTCCCACCCTCCTCCTCGTTCATATTTCTAGCTCTCTCTCATTCTCTCTCTCCTCCTCTCACTCCCACTCTCTCCATTATCATTTCTCACCAAAAAGATCTCTAGCGCTCGGTAATAATGCTCGCCAGTGTTTTTTTCATGTCGTATATGTATTTGATGTGATTTCCGGTTATCGAACTGATTAGTTTCGTGTCGTAGGTGTTGATCGATGGATCGCAGTTGGATGTACGACAACCGGGCGACAGAGAGTTGGGCTATGGCTTTGAACGAGTTTCTTGATGTCGCCAAACGAGATATGAGGGTAAAAGGTGGCACGAAGATTTGCTGTCCATGTCGCGATTGTAAAAATTTGGTAATGTTCGATACGAGAGGGAGGGTGACGGTACACCTGGCGCTTAAGGGTTTCATGTCAGGCTATACACGTTGGACATGTCACGGCGAGGAGGAGGAAGATCAGGTGTTACAGCAAGCTGCCGAACACGGAGATGACGAAGAAGACGAGGGGAGCATCGAACCTGACGCCGAAGGAGAAACGGGAAACAATTTGGCCGATATGGTGCAGGACGTTCACATGGTGGAGCAGGTGGTGATAGATCCCGAGGATGAAAGAGAGGCTGCTAAGTTCTCGAGACTAGTTGAAGACTCACAAATCCCGTTGTATACCGGTTCCGATCCAGAGCACACGCGTCTGTCAGTCACGCTGGAACTTCTAAGGATCAAGGCAGCCCACAACTGTCCGGACGAAGGCTTCGATGAGACACTGGATTTTCTTGCAAAAGTTTTTCCGAAAAACAACTTGCTGCCTACGAGCACCGAAGAAGCCAAGAAGGTTGTCTGCCCTCTTGGGTTAGAGGTGCAGAGGTTCCATGCGTGTCCGAATGACTGCTTTATTTACCGCAAGGAGCACGAGAAGCTGTACAAGTGTCCCACGTGCAACAGTCCAGATTCAAGAGGGGTAGAAAGCAAGCCGATGATGAGGACCCAGTGAAGAGTGGCGCTCCAGCAAAGGTTGTATGGTATCTTCCAGTCCTTCCCCGTTTGAATCGTTTATTCGCTAACAAGAAGGAGGCAAAGCTGCTACGTTGGCACGTCGAGGGGCGGAAAACTGATGATGGAGTGATGAGACACCCTGCCGATGCTTCGCAGTGGAGGGCAATCGACGCCCAATACGATGATTTCGGAAAAGATCCGAGGAATATCAGGTTCGGTATGAGTATGGACGGGATCAATCCATTCGGCAACATGAGCAGCAGACACAGCACTTGGCCCGTGGTTCTATGGATGTACAATCTTCCTCCATGGCTGTGCATGAAACGAAAGTACATACACCTTTGTATTCTCATACAAGGGCCGAAGCAACCTGGGAACGATCTGAACATGTATCAACAATTATTGTTCGAAGAACTAGCTACACTGTGGGAACCAGGGGCCCAGGTCTGGGACGCATACGAAGAAGAGTACTTCAATCTGAAAGCGCTGTTGTTCACGACGGTCCAAGACTACCCCGCGTACGGATATCAGTCCTGCCAGTGTGTTCATGGGTACAAAGGATGTGTGAAGTGTTTGGAGTCTACTACAAGTTTACACCTAAAGGGATCTAAAAAAATCGTGTTCATGGGCCACCGAAGGTGGCTGAAACAGAACGACCTATGGAGGCAAGAGAAGGAATTGTTTGACAATACTGTTGAGGTCCGTTCGGCGCCTCGGGAGAAGACCGGGGTGGAAATCTATGACATCGTGAACACAATGCCCCCTGTTACGCCCGTAAGACACAACCGTCTGTTCCCCATGCAGGACGGCGTCTGGAAAAGGAAATCCATATTCTGGGATTTGCCTTACTGGAGATTCCTAAGCACACGTCACAGCATAGACGTCATGCATGTTGAAAAAAATGTGTGCGAGAGCTTGCTTGGTATCCTGCTCAACATTTCAGAAAAGACAAAAGATAGACCGAAGGCACGAGCTGACATGGAATTCTTGGGTATAAGAAAGAAGCTGTGGGCTACGAAGCGAACGACCAAGTTGGGGACGGGTGCAGTCAGAATCAAGACGGACTGTCCCGCTGCTTGTTACACTCTCAGCAAAAAAGAGATCGTTAGCTTTTTGGAGTGCCTCCAAGGTGTCAAAGTTTCTTCCGGTTACTCGGCAAACATCGGGAGAATAGTTGACATGAAGAGTCACCGAGTAATTGGTATGAAGTCTCATGACTGCCACGTGATGATTACGCAGATACTTCCTGTTGCAATCAGAGGTCTCATGGAGCCGGAGGTCCGCAAGGCAGTCTTGAATCTTTGTAACTTCTTCAACACGATATCTCAGAAGTCGATCTCCGTTACGCGTTGCCACAAGCTACAGGAGGAGATCATTGTCATACTGTGCGAACTTGAGATGTACTTCCCTCCAGCATTCTTCGATATCATGGTACATCTCATGATCCATATCGTCCCGGAGGTACTGGACCTAGGTCCCATGTTCCTACACAACATGTACCCGTTGGAAAGGTACAATGGGGTTTTGAAGCGCTACGTTCGTAACAGGTCACAACCAGAAGGTAGCATCATCCAAGGCTATGTTGCCGAAAAGTGTGTCGAGTTCTGCACTGATTACTTGGCTGATCAAAAGTCCATAGGTGTTCCTGTTTCACGGCACACGGGAAGGCTCGATGGTGAAGGCCATGCACGCGGACAAAGGGCTTTACATATCTACAATTCAGTACCCAGTAGGTCAGATGACTATGACAGAGCACATCTCGTGGTCTTGTAACACCTGACGGTGGTGCATCCCTATCTTTGGATGCACATGGTAAAGCTTAAAAAAGAAAACCCGAAGAAGGGAGAAGCGTGGCTCTCGAAAGAGCACAATGGAAAGTTCACAACATGGCTAAAGAACTACTGGTATGAAAGGCCTCCGACAAATTTCGAAGAAGAGACGGTCAAAATGTTGTCACAAGAACCTGCGAGCAAGGTCCTGACATTTCAAGCATACGATATCAACGGATACACATTCTATACGGAGGCTCAAGACAGGAAAAGCACGTATCAGAACAGTGGGGTGACGATGGAGGCTAAAACCGGTAACCGTAAGGACATATACTACGGTGTTATCGAAGAAATTTGGGAACTGGACTACACCGTCACAAAGATCCCCATGTTTCGTGTCAGATGGGCGAAAAATATCCATATCGATGATGACAAATTCACTACCGTGACTCTACCTCCCCCGACATCTATTGAGTCAACATATATCAAAGCAATCAGTGCGAAAGATGAGTCATGGGTTTTAGCTAAACAAACCTCACAAGTCTTCTACATAAAAGACCCAAAGGCACAGAAGCGCCATGTCGTCAGAAAAGGGAAGAGGAGTATTGTCGGAGTCGATGGTGTTGTTGACGAAGAGGACTACGACCAATTCGACGACCCGGACTCCGAGCCAGAAGCCGTTGATAAACGCCCCGTAAAAAGGAGAAAAGCTAGCAAGGATGCTGAGCCTACGTCAGACGCAGTCATGCCGAAGGACTAACGTATACCACCAAGAAAATCACAATTCATGAGAAGATTTCCGAAGACGACGAAACCTAGTTATTTGTATGTGTGTACTTCTGTATGTGTAAATTGTGGATGAATTTGAAGTACTTACATACCAATGTACAATCCAACTTCAATGAAATTGTCTGAAATTTTAAGTATAGCCTCACGAGGTCATATAATTACCCCATGCCAATTTTCAAATTTTTTTGACCACATTTACATTTAATAAAAAATTAACAACCAAAAAGACGCAAGCAAACATTTGAATTTCGACAAGCAAACGTTTGAATTCTTGATATATTTTCTACATACGAGCTAAACCGATACATACGTACGTAGATATGAATTTTCCTTCCATTTATATGCCTTCTTTATGATAGTTGTAATTCAAATCTGAAATATATCTAGTAAATAACTAGATATTCATTTAATGCGTAAAAAATAGCAAATGATTTCAGAAAAATGCCTAACTTTGACACGAACAATGTAATGTAGTACGTTACATGTACAAAAGTTTGGAGCGTACCTAAAAATGTTTTTTGAAAGGTTTTACACATGGTACCTCAAATTGGTAATTCAAAAAATAGAAAATTCGAATTATTACATAACAAGACGGAACATGATGAATTATTAACGTATAATATTGTAATATGAAGTTATAGTCCAAATCTCAAGTTCAAATGATGAAGAATTTATGACGTGTACTTCAATCTTCATATCTCCCCTTCAAATGCTATGAAGTTTTCTCACAGATAGTTCAGTTACAAAGCAATGTATAATCAAACTTCCGCGAAATTATCCGAAATTTTAAACATAGTCTCAGAAGGTCATATAATTACCCCATGCCAATTTTCAACTTTTTTTGACCACATTAAGATTTTATAAAAAATAAAAACAAGAAAGGCGCAAGCTAACGTTTGAATTTCTCGAAGCAAACGTTTGAATTTTTGATATATTTTCTAGATACGAGCTAAAACGATAGATAGGTACGTAGATATGAATTTTCCTTCAATTTAGAGGCCTTCTGTAAGATAGTTGTAGTTCAAATCTGAAATATACCGAGTAAATAACTAGATATTAATTTAATGCCTGAAAAATAGCAAATCATTTCAGAAAAATGCCAAACTTTGACACTAACCCAAAAAAGGTAAAAACCTTAAACCAAAAATACAAAAACACCCATAGCATATAGAAATAACCCTAAGATCAACTAAGAAATGGAAACTTAAATTAAACAAAGCGAAACTCTACTGACGGGCACATATAAAATGCCCGTCGGTGTAAACACCACCACTGACGGGCACAAAGAAGACGCCCGTCAGTGGTAATACACCACCACTGACGGGCAGTACGTGTGGCCCGTCAGTGGTAACCTACCACCACTGCTACTGCACAAGTTTAGTCCCACCTCGCCGAGCGAGCAGCGCGCAGACCAGCTTAAAAGGGCAGCTGCGCTCTGGTCTTTCGAAATCCTCAGAACTTACAGTGCTACTTCCATCGGGCCGCTGCTGGTCCCTTGCGCGTCTTGGGCTCGTGGGCCTAGGCGCTGTGCTCGGGATAGGCCTTCCGCTGGTCCCTTGCGCGGCCTGGGCTCGTGGGCCTGGGCGCTGTGCTCGGGATAGGCTGGTGTGCTACAACCTTTTTTTTATTAGCAAACAATAGCAGTTAAAAGGGAAGACATAAAAAAAAAGCTAATCCCCGCTGATAAGTCTGTAAGTCGTAGCAGTAAATACCAGCACTGACGGGCATATTTCAGATGCCCGTCGGTGTAAAGACCACCACTGACGGGCACCAAGAAGGCGCCCGTCAGTCGTAATACACCACCACTGACGGGCCGTACGTGTGGCCCGTCAGTGGTAACCTACCACCACTGCTACTGCACAAGTTTAGTCCCACCTCGCCGAGCGAGCAGCGCGCGGACCAGCTTAAAAGGGCAGCTGTGCTCTGGTCTTTCGAAATCCTCAGAACTTACACTGCTACTTCCATCGGGCCGCCGCTGGTCCTCGGCGCGGCTTGGGCTCGTGGGCCTGGGCGCTGTGCTCGGGATAAGCCTTTGGCTGGTCCCGTGCGCGGCCTGGGCTCGTGGGCCTGGGCGCTGTGCTCGGGATAAGCTGGTGTGCAAAACATTTTTTTTTAATAAACAACATATACACAACCGAACCTCCACCGAGCGGCAACGAAATTTCACTAAGTGTTAGGCTGACTGCCGCTCTACTGATGGGCGCGCAAGGTTGCCCGTCAGTAGTGGTGTAACCCTAACCGTCACATCCCAAGTACCACTGACGGGCCCTCAAAGGTTGCCCGTCAGCATTGGTGTAACCCTAACCGTCCCATCCCAAGTACCATCTCTACTGACGGGCTATTAGTTTGAGCCCGTCAGTGGTAATAAGCACCCTTTAAAAGGCACGCTAGGGACTTGGCGAAAATTTCACCAAGTCCCGCGCGTTCGAAACGAACCAGCAGCGAGACACGCCGCCGCCCCCGACGCCGCCAGGCTGCTCCGACGCCCCGTCCGGCCCCGACATCCGCCGCCTCGTCCGCCACCCGCGCTGCCGCATCCTCCGGCCTCCGCCGCCGGCCCCTGAAGCCCCGGACGCCCCAACCGCCCCCTCCTCCGGCCTCGGCCCCCGAAGCCCCGGACGCCCCAACCGCCCCCTCCTCCTCCTCGCCGGCTCCATCCGCGCTCCAGATCTGAGGTACCAGCCGCTGCGTCTCCCTCCCCGATCCCTCACTCCGTATTGCCATTCGTCTCCTCGCGGTTTTGTTTTCCTCCCCCCCATTGGTCCAGTATCCGCCTTTGTAACGATATGTCCCGTCTTCGGCGTCCCGCTCAAACCATCGAGGCTTCCAGCCATTGTCTTGGAGTTAGTCTACTGCAATGAAATTGATATAATGAAACTACATGTCAAGTGATTTATACAAACCAATACCAACTTGTCATACAAAGAATAAGAAAGAGGGAGCATACCATTCTTTGCCGTCGTTCTAACCTCAATTTCTCTGCATTTGCCTTCTCATATTCACCATTCTCTAGATGCCGCTGGTCTGGTCTCAGACGTGAATCAGTAGGAGGAACCTTCTCCTTTACCATGGTCAAACAATAAAGAACCATTCAGGTCTTCATAAGAAGTTAAAAACCTACGGATTATGGAGTATTTACAAGCATGAATACAACTACACCCATACCTGAAGCCCTGGAGGCAGCTCATTCAATGTGATCGCAAATGAAGATAGATTGTATCGAGTTGGGTTAGGAGAAGGTTTGTTCTTTTCCCAAAGTAGTGAGGCACCTTGCAACTGATCGGCGCTCTTGACCTTGGAAGTATCTACATTACAATAATACATACTTTCATCCCATTTTCCTATTAAAAATGAAGCTTTGTTCCCATCGTTGTCCTCTACGAAGCCTGTAAAGGTAGATATAGTATACTGGATGTAAAGGTAGATATTTACGATTTTAAATATTAAAACATTGTAAACCTTACTTATACACGAGGGTGGGTATATGGCTGCATGATTTGGTCCGGTCCATGCATGGAATCTTGCCTAACTAAGGCTAGCTGTTCAAAAAATGTTGTGGGATTTGGCAGCTACCCTAAATATCGGAATCACTAGTTTACGGTTAGCCGTTCCGACAAATGGTCTTGATAGCCTGTTTTGTCTTGTGTCGAAAACGTCCCGCTCTATAAGCCTTCTTTTGATCTAAACATTGCTCATGTATTGTTTTCCTGCACTGCAATACAATGATAGCTTTTGTGTTAAGGAGGAATTGGGGGTTATTGTGTGTATAAGAATTAGTTCAAGGTACCAATGGACCTATATCTGGCACTGGACAGTAGAAAAGTTATGTTTCAATTTGTATAAAGTAATTAGATTGTTTCAATTTGTATAAAGTAATTAGATTGTTTCAATTTGTATAAAGTAATTAGATTGTACCAATTTGTATGAAGTAATTACATTGTACCAATTTGTATAAAGTAATTAGATTGTACCAATTTGTATACAGCAGCGAGATTGTTTCAATTTGTATAAAGTAATTAGTTGCATATGGTAATTGTTTTGGTTGAGCTCGAAATCTCCCAACTATAAGAACTGAAAGGGTGGCTGTAAAGCATACCAAGAGTCAATCCTCAACTTTAAGTTTGTAGAGCACAAGTCAAAGCATTCTAGATATAAAACTTCTTTTCTTTCTATCTTTCTCAGTTCTTGCTAGATAATGCCTGTTATCCAATTCATTTTATTTTGTTATTTTAGCCCTTTCTTCAGTTTTACAATGGCCGCCAGTAGTACTCCCGCTGGGTCCCCGACCCGAGCAGTAGAGCCTGTTGAGGATAGCACGGCCCCCCTCGGCGTGGCCGCACCGATCGATGCACCGACCCTGGAGGCACCCAAGCAATTTGCCTCCGAAGCGGCCAACGAACCTGCCCTCGAGCTTACCGAGGATCAACCTGTCATAGCGGCCATCACAGCTGGAGAAGAGCAAGCTACCTCGGAGTCCAGCTCTGGCTCTGCCTCCGGGTCAAGTTCCGAAGGGGACGAGGCGCGTGAGGAGGAGGTACCGACTCCAGCCCCGACCAGGTCTCTGAATAGGAGGAAAGACAACCAGTTGCCGGACAAGACGTATGTCATCACCCGTGTCGACGACGTCAAAGACATTCCGGCGAGTCCACATAAGGCCGCTAAGACCTTTAGCAATGCCTGCGGGTGCTTAGTGCGCGAACAAGTGAAGATTACCTGCAAAGAGTTCGGCCAGTTGACGCAGTCCACGAAAGATACTCTCTTGAGGAAACTGTGGGACAAGTACCAGATACCTGCAGCCGACAAGGAAAGAGTCGAAGCGCAAGCCCTCAAAATCATGGCTAGGGCTCTGAAGACTTGGCGATACGACGCACAGAAAGTCGTAGACGAGGATTGGGACACCAAGATTAGTAAAAGATGGTCGAAGATACAGAAGGAAGACTGGGATGAATTCGTTGCTCAAATAAGGAGCCCAGAATTCCAGGAGAAGAGCCGGTGGGGGAAAGAGCTTCGCAGGAAGAACACCTTAGACCACAAGCTCGGCAGCCGTGGATACCTGGGGAAGAGACCGAAGTGGGCCAAAGAGGACGAAAAATTAGCCGCGGCTGGGAAAGCACCTCCTTTCGCGCATCTCAGGGAGCCGCGCGCTAGGGAGTACATGAGGGCGCACACAAAGTCTGACCCTATGACGGGGTCACCAATTTATGAGTCTGAGGAACTGCAAGTGGTGGCCGACCGGCTGGTAACGACTCAACCCAGTCTCTTTTCGTACTTCATTACGTTGCATCCAAATACGCTGTCTTCTCATCACGTAATTTAACTTGCAGGCCGAACTGAGCCAGCAGCCTGGAAGCTCGCAGGACTCCGTCACGAGCTTCCCAAGATGGAACGACGATCTGGCGAAGGCCCGACAGAAACCGGAGCATCGGGGCCGTGTTGTAGGCGTCGGGGATGGCGTTAAATGGGATAAGGTATTTCCCCGAAACCCCGAGGGGAGCCGCCGCCCCCGGAGAGACAGCCAGGAGTTCATGGACAATCTGCGGGAGCAAATGCGCGAGATTGCCGAGCAGACGTGGCTACGTATGCAGGTGGCCGCAGCGCAAGGCCAACAGAGCGTGGCTCCCGCTAACCAGCCTCTAGGATGGAGCAGCTGCGCATCCACCTCGGACGGCGGCCCCTACTCGGTGAATCCCGTCGACAGCATCACCGTAAGTCTCGTCCGCTAAACGTGTCGTTATAGTACGAGCTGTTCTCATTGTCCTGACTCCAGTGCGGACGGCACGTCTATCCTCTGTTTCGCAGGAAGCCACTAGATGCACACTCACGGTGCAGATTCCTGGCATGAAGGTCCCGGTGGCGCACGGTCAGGTTTTCCCAACGCCGGAGGGGGCAGTCCTGCACTGTGTTCCTATGCGGGAGCACCATGCGAAGGTGCAGGTCGACCTCGTCCTCAACGACTACAGTGAGGTGTTAGTCCCTGTCCCCCCGAAGAGGAGCTGACGAAGCTAGGGCAGTGCAGAAACTGCTTCATCCAATGGCCCAAGAGCCAGATCACTATAACCGCGGCGGCCTCTCCTCGCACGGGCCCCTCGTCCAACAACCCCTTTCCATCAATCGGACGATCTCCGTTGGGGCTCAGCCAATCAGCCCCGTCCTTTAGAGAACTGGAGGACCATCTTGTCGGGGACCAGCACATGTCACCGATTTTGCGGTCCCTGGGAGTGTCGGAAAGGCCCTCCGAGGTTCAAGGCAACCCCCTGGATCAACCGAGGGGGAATATTTTCTCTCCCGCCACGCTAGCTGGGACGCTGGAAGCAGCGTTGGTGGTAGGCAAGAGCCCGGAGCCGGCACACCAGAGGAGGAAAAGCAAAAAGAGACGGGCCGGCACCGGTGAGAAGGAAAGAAAGGAGCAGAGGCAGAAAACCTTATCCTTCTCAACATCGTCAGTGGAGTTATCTACACGGAGCAAGGGCCTCTGGCGGTATGTTTACGAACCAGGTCAGGACTTGCTCCCACAGGATGAGCTGGACAATCTGTCGGATGACATGAAGACGCTGCATGAAGATTACCTAAAGATGTCCAGAGATCCTGGTACATTCTGCCAATATTGAAAGGTGAAGGTGCCAAAGGAATATAATTTTTTCATGCAACATGACCAAGACATCTTCGACATCAACTTTGAAGACCTTTTCAACTTGTACAACCTCTATAGGCTCGACACCACGCTGGTCAGGCTATGGGCTCTGTACCAAGCCCAAGAGTGCAGACGTCTTCGGGACAGTTATATTGGCATAGTCGATCCGATATGCATGAACGAATGCTATGCCGGGACCCCAGACGGTCGAGGATTTCTTGAAGAATACCTGTCGCATGCATTCCTGGTTCATAAGGACAAGGACTACATACTAGCCCCCTATAACCCTCCGTAAGTCCTACACTTAGCACCGTGGAGTTTATTTTTATTTTTTACGTACGTATCTCCGCCTGCTTACGTTCAGTTGTTCACATTTACGCAGCGACCACTGGGTCCTAATTGCGATCGTTCCAAGCTGGGCCAAGGCTTTTTACTTTGACTCCTCGTCGAAAAAGACAGCGGACTTCACAAATATAACTAAGATTCTGGATGCAGCTTTCTTCAGAGCCAAGTTCTCGGGGCATACAAAAATACCTGTAAAAGCGACAAAACTGGTACACAATTACAAGTTCCCTTGCAGAGTTCAGCCGAAAAATAGTGACATGTGGGTACTACACCTGCGCCCATATGGACCTCTTTGTCCGGTACAAGAACAAGCATTGGAAAGATATGAAAGAACTGAAGGCTTGGAGCGAGCTGGGAAGTCATATGTACGACTGGCGACAGGACTTTGCTCGCATCCAAAAAGTCTTCGCCAGACTCATCAACCTTGAAGTCATCAATCCGATGGGTGAATTCTACGCCGGCCCCCAATTTCTGAAGCCAAACTTAAGCGAGAATCAATAGAATCGTTGTTTCTGTAATTCAATAAACAATTGTTTCATACTTGTGATCGTTGTTCGAGTGTACATACTATATATGTGATTATAAATGTTATGCGATTAAGACATTTGACTCTGTGAATGAATACTTCGTATAGTCTGTGATTATGAATAATGTAATACTATAGTCTATTATTATGAATAATCTAAGTGTGATTATGAGCTAACACAAATCAATTTCGGTTAGCAGGAATACATACCTCTACTGACGGGCACTTACGGACGGCCCGTCAGTGAAGGTATACCTCTACTGACGGTCTTTTATTACGCGGCCGTCAGTACTGATACAATGGGGGTGCCCGTCGACATATCTCTACTGACGGGCACTTACGGACAGCCCGTCAGTGAAGGTATACCTCTACTGACGGTCATTTATTACACGCCCGTCAGTACTGATACAACCAGGTGCCCGTCGGTTAGCAGGAATACATATCTCCTCTGATGGGCCCGTCAGTAGAAATAAACAGTACTGACGGACCTTATGCCCGTCAGTGGAGTGACCCCCTCCACTGACATTTCCAGGGTGACGGGCCCCCTGTCCGTCAGTAGAGGGGGTTTGGCGACCGTCAGTAGTGACCTGTTCTGCAGTAGTGTTTGCCACCCTGTGCAGATTCCTCATATACTCTAGAAGCATGCTCCAAGATATCTTTGATATCGGCCTTATTTAGCCCGCCATCACTTGTAAAAAACTTGAAACCATTCCGATTGTAGGGGAGATGGCTCGCTGTACAGAAGAACCACCCGGAAATTTTAGCAGGCTTAATATAATTACCAGAAGTCTGAAATGAGAAGTAGAAATTATTTATGATCGTTCGCAACTTGAACAACGTTGCAAATGGGAATGGGCACACTTGCATACTAGAATGCATATATAATTAAAATAGCATATAGGTTCCAGAGAAGAATAATGTAATCATATACTCGATTATTTGCGCAACCATATTGTGAGAACATCTTTCAAGTAATACCGGCTAACAGATTTGATTCCTGCAGTGTCAGTTCCTCGTTGCATGCGACCTAAAATAAGCTGGCTGGCCTACATTCCAGATAGGCCGACTTTCCTTTTTGCCTTCTATGTTTCCTGAGGACTATTATTAGCGCGGATCAGAGATGAATGAATCTTAACTTGTTCTGGTCCCCCAGGATCAGAACATGCTCTCGATTCAGTCATCACCCTCTGATATATTACACAAATTCATAATGCAGGTGAATGAAGGAGGACATCGTATCACGCTCACGACAAGTCAATCCCTGAGAAACTTCTATGGTACTGACAATGGTGCAGCACCATATCCGCCATGAGAGGATTGGGCCATTCAAGATTACCAGTCCAAGTGCGGCGGAGTTCCACAAACACGTCACCCATTCACCGTCGCAAAAAAAAAGGGCGGGCAGAGGGAAGGATATCCAGAATGTACACGGTAAACAAGTAATTCCAGTTTCTTCTCAGGAGGTGAACAGTCTGGTTAAACTGGCACGTCTTCGTGTTTTGCCATCCGGTTCACAATGTGCAACAGCAACAAGCTGGAAAGCACCAGCGAAGCGGAGGAAAAATGGGCACAATATGTTGCAGATCACCAAGAAGAGAATACTTAGTTGGGGGGTGGTTCGCTGAGGCCATAATGGCCACTAATGAGCCGAAGGATGATCTTAGTACATTTTTCAGCGAGCAGTCACCCTCGAGTTCAGAAAGTTGGCAAACGCCAATGAAAACCCTAACTGGCATAAGGTAACTGTATCGTGCATGGTCTCTCTAAATAAAATTTTTGTCTTTTATTTATTCATGACCGTGCTTAAAAATGTGAAAACCACATAGAAATTGCAAAACCAGATGCATCGTTACTTTCCTTCTTATTTTGCATCCATCACTAGAATGCTAGATGCGTTAATTCTTATATTGCTTTCGGGATGGTTAACATTAGTTTCCCTAGAAAAAAAGGTTAACATTAGTTTGTTTTGCCTGGTGGTCAAGTTCAGCCAGCCTTGGGAAAGAAGATGGCAGGTGCGAAGATTTGGAAACCCAATGGTTTGAACTTCAGAAGTCGGGTGGCCTCCTCTCGTTATCCTCCGAGAGAGACCACTTTAGTGCGCGTCAATCGGGTAGGTCGCCAGGACTTAGACCTGGGTTGGTCGGCCTATGCTTTGCTCCTAGTGGAGATGCTTTGACACTGGTGGTGTCACATTGAGCTTCTGGTGGTGTTGTGTTGAGGCGCAAGCCAGCCGGCTCAAGCCTAGGTCGGTAGGGCCCCTCCTTAGCATAAGTAGTCAGCCTAGTCTTGTTAGCCTAGTCTTGCAGTTGTTGCCAGGGACTAGGCCTTGCTCAAGTGGCTCATAGCGACAAATCTTCTATGATACTATGAAGGATGCAGGACACCATAGTGAAATCAGTGAATCACCATCAAAAACTCCCTTCATAGCTCTGATGGGCAAGCTCGTGAAGCAAACTGGCCACGAGCTGCGACACTATCCACGAAGTGTGGTTTTGATCAGCTCAACAAAGTCAGAATGGAACTTTTAGCAAGTGCCACCAGATGCAGGCAAATGATCTATCAGCATTAGCTGCAGCTCGGGGTCGACCAAGAGGCCAGAGCATTAGCATGGGCCTGCTCATGGACTGCTGCCTTGCTAGGGCTGCAGTAGGTGGGGAGCTGGCCTGTGAGGAGGGGTGCTATTATGCTGGTCTCCATCATGCTTAGCCAAACGACTACCTATATGCTCCCTTGTACACATGGACTGGACCGGTGCTAGCACCATGCCTAGGCCCGCCTCTGCTACGAGAGATCCTGAGGTGAAGTCACAGCACGTTCACACAATTAGTAGGAGGCAGATCCAAAATTTAGGCATACTCAAGTCTAGTAGAGTTAAGAGACAGACAAAAGATGATCTTTAGAAGCAGTGACTGGAGGAGACCACTCTGCTCAAATATTCCCTATCAGAAACCTGCCTACTTCAACCCCCATAATGCGTTCTTAACCCGTAGCATAGATCACCTCCTCTTCGGCAAGATAAACCTGCTCATTCCTCAGTGGATTACAATACCTGGAATACTCTGAGGTGAAGGTTACAATGTTTTCCGTAAGCTTGCGGATTTCATCGGCAAGACATAAGAATCGCCAACAGTCAGCAGTCACTGGATTGCATGGCCAACATTGTTGGTGAGGCACAATGAAAGACAGTGCCCAGCGGTAGCTGTTCGCTAAGAAGGGTCAGAATCAGATAACCACTAATGGTTGGATCTTGGATTCAGGTTGAAGGGTTGGATATTTGTTTGGCAAAGAAAGGAGAGAGCAGTAAATAGATACTACCTGCGTTCAGAAATAGATGATGTCCTAGAATACAGGTAGTCAAACTTTTCTAACTTTGACTGAGAACATCTAAAAAAAGCATTTGGATTGGTCAAGTGAAAATAATATCATTAGATTAGTCATGAAAAATATTTTCATAATATCATAATTTTATAATTTTTTCAACAACATATTCATATGAAATGGTCAAAGTGGCGTGTTGGAGACCGTGTCAAGACCTAAAATGACATGTATTCTTGAACAGAGGGAGTACATCTCTAAGGTAAGTAGGTATTTTCAGGGGAAAGGGGGGTATGACAGGACAAGCTCGAAGTATATAAGGAGAAATTTCAAATAAATAGAGAACAATAATGATAGTCAGACAGTCATGAGGCAAATTTACATATGTTTGGCGAAGGCCTTGTATATTGATATGTAGAAATGTTTGTTTATAATGGTGCATATCAAATTGGGATTAGTACCTGTTATCATTATGCCTCCATCAGCTGGGCAAAGATGTATCTCATCTTCGGTAAGTGTACTGTTGAACATTGCCGGTGTTGAAGCCAATCTACATCATAAGTTGTCAGAATTGAATATTGAGAAGAAAATTGCTTATTTGCAACTGAATTGCTCCTTATTCATTTCATGCCATCCAGTTGCAAAATTTGTTAATTATTTGCCATCGCAGTCAACTTGCTGTCCGAGGCTGCCGTTAAGTCTAGTGTGTCCATTTTGCTAGGGTCATCTGTCATTTCAACTGGCGTCATGCCGAATAAGGGTTTATTTTGTGCTAATCTCTGGAAAATGGTTTGTCTACTGCAATTTGTAGGAGTGCAGATGCCACATGAATCATAGTTGTTCATTTCTTTTAGAAGATTAGATTTTGATTTCCAGTTATACACTTCTGTAGATATGCATGGCCAAGAATAGATCTGAATACATAGCATGCATGGAAGATACCCACTAGATGGCATGGAAATTCTTGGTGCACTACTTCACGTGGGGGCAAAATAGACATTCTCTAGATTAACAGCACTTGGACAGCAAGTTGACAGCGATGAAAAATAACAAACAAATTTTGAAAATGGATGGCTTGGAATAAGGAGTTACTCAGTGGCACATGATGGAACAAGGTGTTATTTAGTAGCAAATAAGCAATTTTCTGTTGAATATTTGACTCGTGTTAGTTTCCTTGTCAAAGCAGAGTGGTATAGTAAAACAAAAAAAAGTGCTGTAGCTTCCCAAGAAATTGATGCGTGCAGTTTCTTAGTGAAAAAAACTCGGATTTTAGCAAATTTTACAGTATTTTTGGCCTCCATGCTATGCAACATAGAAGATTTTGTATAATTGAATGTAAGCAAAACAGAAGTTTCAACTCACCCAAACTGTAAAACATCATGTGCAGCAGTGATTCCATGAGTAACTGCATTCTGACAAGAAAAAAATATTTAATAGCCAATAGTCAAAATAACGATCCAAATGATATTTATAGACTTCATGGGGAGAAAGGGTTGCAAAACACCAAGAAGAATTCGTTGATCAGTTAAC
The DNA here is from genome assembly GCA_019208055.1 of Stipa capillata. Classification (NCBI taxonomy): domain Eukaryota; kingdom Viridiplantae; phylum Streptophyta; class Magnoliopsida; order Poales; family Poaceae; genus Stipa; species Stipa capillata. The sequence goes on along the minus strand of JAGXJF010005870.1, from coordinate 114,761 downwards.
CATCACAATGCAATGATATTTATGAACTTTATGGGCACAAAAGGGCATAATAATACCGACAACATGAACATAAATTGCATCATTGACAAATCCTGTAAGCAGAGAAGGCAAGCCCTGTCCTGAACTAATATGTGGCAAACTACTATGGAGTTTCATGAGCAAACCAATTTATCCAAAAGATTAAGCTGCTGCGGAAAGGTAGGCACAATCTACTCATACTGTACCACTTCCCCTAACATCTAGGCTCCGTGAGGCCTATGGCATGGACTTGACATATGTGGGGAGTGAGCATGATTATTTTTCTCTTTAAATTGTGCCAGACATGCCTCTTGGCTGTGATATCATATTGAGTTCCATGTACCAAGGAAATGTGGGCAATCTAATCATACTTCAACGACGACAAATACAAGTATGTAAGCACGCACATGTAACAAAGGTGGTTCTACTTGTATTTCATAATTTAAATACTTTCTGTCAAAAGAAAAGTACCACTAATGACTTTCTTGATTGTAAACAGGAGAAGAAAGCGGTTACATACAGAGCATACAACTACAAGAGGACCTTCCACAAGTTTCTGCTCCGTCCTGAATAATTAGATTTCTTTTTCTTTTGAGAGGGAGAGAGTGCACGGGCTGTACTCCCCTTTCCCAATCAATTCCCACGGTTCAAACATGTGAGGTGAGATTTCCCACCTCTATCCCAATAACAGCATTTGTTCCTGTTTCAAAAGAACTATTTGCAGCCAGTACAACATCAACTCATCAAGCACAAAACATAGCTTGCAAATGTCTAAATACAGTGTTAAAGTTATTTCACAGCTCTTGATCGTTAGATGAAATAGACTTGTAAATCACAATTTTTAACAAGTAAATACAAAAAATTTTGGCCACCAAAAAATCTTATCCAATTCCATAGACATTACCCAAGATTCTCGGCCAACTCTTGAAGTAACTGTTTGGGAAAAGTCCAAACCATCACTAGTTCAGGATTTTAGTCCAATAATGGCTTACTTAAGAATGCATAACTTCAAATAATAAATGAAGCAAAAATGGGCAGAAAATAGGAGGAAGCTGCAATTTATGTGCAGAAATTCGTGAATCATGTCCAAGAGAGATTCTTAAACGTCTCAATCCATCTGCTTTCTTCTTGTTTATAACCATGCAGCAAAATGCAGCAGCTATAGCTTCAGTGACAGGCTCGGTGAGATTGACAGGCTCACCTTCAACCCCAGCAATGGCAACACACACGAATATCACTGTAAAACAAAATAGCCTGCATAAAGCATTTGATATACAAACACATCATACATGTAGACACATATCCAGCAAATCTTGAAACTGTCCATCAATTGCCTATTCAGGTTTGTAACAAATGTGATACTCCTTAAGTCCAACAAACTAGATGGCTCTAAAAGCTATTTTTGAAGGAGAGTCCGCTTTGCTCTGCCATATTTTGCATTACACAAGTACAATACCAATTCGCAATCGTCACTCCAAGAAAGCACCGCAGGCCATATAATATTCAACAAGGGTTGATCAAACATGATTTTTAACTTTGATCCATGATATGAAGAAAGACCTGATGACAGTAAATTTCCCGGAAGCTGTAAGACAGACATACACCCATTTGACAGTGCAGCAAGAACTTATAAGGATAGCACATATTAACAGCTAAAACTTCTGATAGAGAGCTGCAAACAGCCTAGCACAGATATAGGGTGTCTCATGCCAGTGTCGTTATTAGTGATATAGTTCATGCCAAGGGAGAGAACAACTACCAAGGGGTGACATGCTAAACCACATATATTGGACCAGCTAGCAATCTGGTACACTGTACAATAACTGATGACAAGTTGATCGGCTGATCAAGCAGGAAGTTCTATGCACTAATATATGGTAATGTCTGCCGTGCCCAACCAACACATGGCGTCCTCTCCCTCTCTCTTCTCCACTTCTGGCGCTACTCCACCCCAAGCCCCCACTGGCACCACCCCTCCCCCACTCTGATGGCACTCCGATGGCCCACGGGTCACCGCCCCACGCAGCTAGGGTCCAGCCCCTACCCTCTGCCGCCTCGCCTCCCAGCCTCCTCTCCCCTCCCTCCCTAAGCCCAAGGGAAGGGGGTATGGTGAACCCATCACCCTGTTAGAGATATAGTAGGGATTGTATTTGTATTGGATTAGGATTCCTCTTCTTGCCTTATACCCCAAGACTATTGTACTATATATTTGCCTATTGGGCTGTGCAATAGATCAATATTCCTATTTCCCTAACATGGTATCAGAGCAATTAGGGTTTTAAATATTTTTTTCGCCTCCCCGTTTTTCCACCGCCGCCGCTCACGCCGCCGGCCTCCACGACCGTTGGCCGCCGTCCAGTCGCGGCTCCCTGGCCGCCCGCCGGCCTCCCTGGGCTTCCCGTCCGCCCGCCGGCCTCCCTCGGGCTTCCCGGCCGCCGGCCTCCCCGGCGCCCGCCTCTCTTCGCGCGACCGCCGGCCTCCAGGCCTCCCGCCGCGCCCCGCTCGGCCTCCGCCGGCCGTCCACCCGCCGCCCGTTCGTCGCCCCGCCTGGCCTCCCCCGGCCAACCACTCACACGCCCGATCGCCCGCCCGCGGCCGCTCGACCGCCGGCCGCTGCCTGTCGCCGGCGACCTCCGGCCGCCGGCCACCTCCGAGGACGCCCGTCGGCGGCTCCTCGCTTCCCGTCCGACCGAAGCCCAGAACAGAGCAAGTGCTCTGTTCTCAGATCGGTTTTGGTTTCACGGTTGTTAAAAAAAAGGGAAAAAAAAACACAGGTACCATGTCTTCGTCTTCGAGCTTCGTTTCCATCCCTCGTTGCACGGTGATCTTCGATGGTGTTAACTACATCGAGTTTGTCGCCCACATGCGCATTCACATGCATGGTCTTCGCCTTTGGGGTGTTCTCTCCGACGAGGTCTCCTGTCCGCCGTGTCCTATTGCCCCTGTTGAGCCTTCACCGCCGGCAACGCCGGCTCCTGTCCTGGGTGCTACTCAGGCTGATGTCGATGCTGCTAAAGTTGCTGATAATGCTACTGTTGCTCTCTACAGTCAGCAAGTTTCGGACTACCAGGTGGCTCTAGACACTTATCGTGTGAGCTGACCGCCTATACTCAGTGGCTTGATGATGATGCCCAGTCTGCTGCCGTCATCTGTGCCAGTGTCCTGTCCCAGTTTTCCTCTGAGATTGTGGGCTTCTCTACGGCCTTTCAGATGTGGACTCACCTTCGTCAGTGTTATCAGCCATCCGGTGACGCTCTGTACCTGTCTGTGGTTCGTCAAGAGCACGCACTTCAGCAGGGTGATACCACTGTCGATGAGTTTTACGCTCAGAGTTCTGCTATCTGGCGTCAGCTCGATTCTCTCCGCACTGCTGGTTGTGGCTCTTGTCCCTGTTGTCAGGCTGTTCGTTCAGACTTGGAGTTTCAGCGCGTTTATGAGTTCTTGTCCCGGCTCCGTAAGGAGTTTGAGCTGCGGCGCGCCCAGCTCTTTGCGCGCGTGCCTCGGGTCTCTCTTCTGGAGGCCCTCACCGAGATCCGTGCTGAGGAGACTCGTCTACGTGGCGCTGGTCTGCTGGAGCTTCCCTCAGTGCTCGCTGCTCATTCACCTGCTACACCGACTGCTGCACCGGCTGCTTCCCGCTTTACTGCTCCGCCTCATCTACCGGCTCCCACTGGAAGTGGAGGCCGTCCTTCTGGTGGTGGTCGTCCTCATTGTACCTACTGCAACAAGGCCGGTCACGTGGAGTCTACCTGCTATAAGCGGAAGCGGCACCTTTCACGCGGCTCTTCTACCGGGACTGGTGCTTCTACCTCGACCTCTTCAGCTGTGTGTCTGACTGAGCAGGATATTGCGCGCCTTAAGCGTCTAGTTGCGGCTTCTGGCTCTTCCTCGACAGGTTCTGCAGGTTCTGCTACTGACCCTTCTGGCAATGAGAGACCACATTCTTCTCAGTCAGGTACATCCCCATGGATTCTGGATTCTGGAGCATCTTTCTATATGACTTCTGATTCTTCTACTTTGTCATCTATTAGATCTCTCGATTCTCCTATTCATGTTCTTACTGTTGATGGTACCTCTCTTCCTGTTACTAGTCGAGGCAATTTTAGCACTTCATCCTTTCATGTTTCTTCTGTTGCTCATGTTCCTCGGCTTACCATGCAGCTCTTTTCTGCTGGTCAGATTACTGACTCTGGTTCTCGCGTCATTCTTGACGCCAATTCTTGTTGTGTTCAGGACCAACACACGGGAGCTCTGGTTGGGGCTGGCCCTCGCCGCCGTGACTCACAAGCCCTTTGGGAGCTTGACTGGCTTCATGTTCCTTCCGCTACCACTGCCACTGGTCTTTCCGCCCCTGTCTCCTTGTCTACCGGCTCTTTTCGGCAGTGGCATCATCGTCCTGGTCATTTATGTGGCTCTCGCCTTTCGTCTTTAGTTCGTCGTGGTCTTTTAGGGTCTGTCCCAGGAGATATTTCTTTAGATTGTCAGGGTTGTAAGCTTGGTAAGTTACCTTATCCTCGTAGTGAGTCAGTGTCTCAGCGTCATTTTGATCTTGTTCATTCAGATGTTTGGGGCCCGGCTCCCTTCGTTTCGAAAGGGGTCATTGATACTATATTATTTTTATAGATGATTTCTCTCGCTACACTTGGATATATTTTATGTCTTCTCGCAGTGAGGTTCTCTCTATCTATCAGCAGCTTGCTGCTATGGTTCATACGCAGTTTTCTACTCCTATTCGTGTCTTTTGTGCTGATTCTGCTGATGAGTATATCTCCCGTTCGCTGCGCGGATTTCTTGCTGAGCAGGGCACCCTTGCTCAGTTCTCTTGTCCTGGTGCTCACGCTCAGATTGGTGTTGCAGAGCGCAGGCATCGTCACCTTCTTGAGACGGCTCGTGCGTTGATGATCTCCGCCTCTCTTCCACCTCACGTTTGGGCTGAGGCTGTTTCCACTTCCACCTATCTCATCAACATTCAACCTTCCTCTGCTCTACAGGGTGGCGGAAACCAAAAGAGTAATTGAGGAAATAGAGCATATGATGCTAATGTCTTGTGATAAGAACGAGTAGTTAGTATGTATGTTTACCCATAAAGTGTTGGGTGGCAGGGTGATAAATTATGTCAAATGAGAGAAAAAAATCATTAATTCTATATAAATGCCTTGTATTTTGAAACAAGTTTGTAAAATTATATACTATTGGAAATCATGAGAATCCTTAATCAGGTATAGGAGCTTAAGGACTATCTACAGGGTGTCAAGTTGTGTTATACCCGATGAGGGGCCAACCTTACTGCACATATTTATGCAAAGTATCCTAACTCTATGTATAGGTACGGTAGTTGGATGTTGCTATGCCACCCTTATATCAAGTTGTGTTTGTCACGAATGTAACTTTGTAATATCACATCAATAAAGTGAGCCTCCGTCCAAATTCGACTAGTTTAGAACCAGAAATTAGCCATGTAGTGCTAATAGATTAGAAATAAATCAGAATAATAGTAATATAAACACAACAAAAAATTGCAATATAGATACATTTATAAAGTGGATAGTTCTGAACCATAAAGCTACTATTATAAGCTTCCATAAAGTAGAAGTTACGCTACACTGCTTACAATTAACGGGACTCAACTCGGCTGTTGGTATATTTGGTATCTAGACATCCCATCACCAGGGCCAGCATTGACACAAAAAATCGAGTTGCAAACTTAAAGACTTGCCTCTCCTGCTTGTTGTTGTCGTGCTAATTTTTTAGGTTGCTTTATGGCCACCTTATCCTTGAGCTCGTCAAGCTCTTTATCTCCTCCACCCGTAGAAAACAATATATCCACTGTTTAGATATGCTTTTATCAGATCCCTTATATTTAATATATGTATTAATGAAATGTTTTTAATAGACACTAGTTACCAGATATTTGGTTCCATAGTTACCATGTGAAATTACCAAAGGATTGAAACATTCTCGAAACTCGTTCCTGGTAAATAGAGAGTTGCATTAGGTTGATATTTAGTACCATATATTTACCACACGAGATGATGCTAAAAGCACTAGGAATAGGCAATTACAAGTCATCAGGTTGTTGGTACGTAGTTATCATATAAATCTGACGTAAGTTACAATGCATTGATTTATACTTATCAGGATATAAAAAATAGATGTTGGTGCATGTACTTAATCACTATTGTTCTCAACAAATGATAAACGGGACTACCACAAACAATTATGATGTGTTGTTAGCTTATACTCTACTATTTTATTCCTATAGAAATTTTAGGAAGGCAAAAAGAAACAAAGCAAACTTGATCAAAAAGACTAATTCTCTAGCACGACAAGCATCACTTATCAAACAATGACTGAGAGTAATAAAGTTGGCATCTAAAGTCACATTAAATATTGAATAACAAAAGAGATCATAGAAACAATGAAGATCTAAAGTCAACTACAAATCACCACAACCAAAGACATATAAATTCACTCCTATAACTTAATTTATATAGGTATAAACCTTTGGTAGGAATCATCTAACAACGACCCCATGCTTAATGAATCATGCGCACAATAAAACATGTACTAACCATATGTATCTTTGGAGCAATAGAAAAGGTTATCTTGAATCAAAGGACATAAGGTACATAGGTAAGTGAAATGAGACACAAAATCTACTATAACTACGGTACTGAAGACACAAAAACTACAGATAAACTAAAATCTATGTCAGCTAACATGGAGCTACCTAAAACATGGAAGCACATTTCAGAGGCCATCTGCTCTTACTTACATTAACATGAGCATAAGTATGCAATTATCAACCATGTTTTTAATAAATTACCACCCAAACATACTTCAAGTTACCATCTACATTTTTACAGTTATCTTCCTATGTCACAGAGTTACCTACGTAGACATAAAAATTATCTTTGACCATATGAGCATCAACTATACTGCATGCTCCTTCAATTATCATCTCACCAGAGTTGGCAATTATCTTTATTGTGTGCTTTATTTAGTGTAACAATTTCTCCGAGTCTTCACACATTAGTTTTAAAGTTTTTTATCATCTTAAGACGTAGACATCTACAATGGTTTTTTAGTAGTAATGTAGAATGTGCTCACATCAAACTCACCAAGATCTTTAGTATGTGGTTACCATATGCATTTTTATGAATAATCACCCAAAAGTACTAGAAGTGACCATGCGAGGGACATGATAAGATGAGGTTCACACTTTTTTCTATGCAATCTTAATCATAATTGCAAGTAGAGACACATGTCAACTAGGATGGTCCTATTCCTTACAAATCCATGTGATTCTGGATTCTAATGTGACAAAATGAAACTTTCTTCTTCCATAAAGTGCTAGAAAGTATCAAACATTACCTTGGTCTTCTAAGTTTCCTCATATTTCCTGTTTAATTAGTTAAGAGGAGTTGCTAGACACCAAGTTCACCACCTAGAAAGATCAACCCCGGTGCAAAAGTAGACACACCACATACATCAAGAGAAAAATTCATGTCCTAGAAACAGTCCCACCAACCACAGCTAGTAGCAGCTCTACCAATGGCCTGAAAGATTAAAGAATCCGTCCATGAGAACAAAGTGACGCCAAGAATAGGATGCAAGCAAGCTATGTAACCACATTGAATGCATACCTAAACTTAAAATTGAATGAATGGCTAGCTCTCAAGCATCCACCTAGATTTGTGCTACAAAAATTCAAACAAAAGTTACTGAACGGGCTCGCAAAGCAAGACTGAGAGCAATGTATTGCCCACCCACCTCACCACATGCCAGATGACCGCACATGATCCTCCAAACTTTAAAAGTAGACATCCGACCCTCATAACTTTCAAAAACCGGTGCACTTAACCTCTAAGACCATTTTGTATGGTAGTGTTGCCATGATTGCGGTTGTTTTGCATATGTGGAGCTCCAATGTGGATAAATTATCATTTTGGAGCACCGCATCACCTTGGACCACATGTCATATACTATTTCTTCTTCTTCTTCCTGCTCTTTTCTCTCTCCCATCTCTTTCTCTCTTCGTGCTGCAGGAATACATAGAGCTCCACCTCCATATGGCCACTGCCCTAGGCACCCTCACCTGCCCCTCAACCATGGCTGCCTCCCTGCTCCTTCTCCATAGTGGTGACAAAGCACCGTCTTCTCCTCGATCCCGACGCTTCTGTGCTACTATTAGCACCTTACTACTCCTCTCTTCACCACCAGCATACTACTCCTCCACTCTCCTTGCCCATCATTTTCTTCCACATCAACGGCTCACAAAACCCTTTGGATCCGCTGAAATGGAGCCGACGCTCTTAACTCTAGTCGGAGCACTGCCACCGACAAACTACCCGTCTCATTGAGGGTTTTTTATGACATGAACTCCCCTTCACGTCTTTTTCTTCACTCAATCATATCCTGATTGCGAATCGACCCTTTCGTCTTTGGCTCCAGCCGAGCATTGCCATGTGTGTTTCCATTGCTACAGTGAACCACTCTTCGCGCTCGTCCCGCATTTGTGATCTTATGGGCCTGATCCATATTTTCCCTAACTATTGGTTGTTATCGTGCTCCGCGGAGTGCCTCTGCCGAGGGACCCAAGTTCCGCTGCCACCACTTTGTTGCTACAACGTCATGCCAATGCCCCTCCTCAGTGAGCATCGATGCAGTCCCTCAAAGCTTATGCGCCATCGACTGTCAATATCGCCATTCCTCTGCTGCGCGAGTTTGACAGTCAACTGCTCTACTAAATAGAGGGAGAAGAAAGACATGGATAGAGTAGAGGGGAAAAAGGAAAAAGGAAGGGGCCAAGCTGGAGTGACACCATGGCAATTTTACTTGAAGGGTTATGTGCACTGGTTTTATAATTGGGAGGATTAAGTGTTGTAGAGCTAATAGTATTTTAGAGGGTCATGCGAACTATTTCAAAGAGAAAATAATTAGGTGCTTCGCCTAGCTACGAGCAAATAATCCTATGAATGCTAATCAAATGCATGCATGCGTATGCATACTTTCTCATTTCTGACTTCGGAGCACATTTTAAGCACAAATGCTCTATGCAAGCGCAGCTTCAAGCCTGCAACTCTGCATTCGTGAACAAGCATAAATGTCGATATGCAGTGCTCGTTTTGTTTAGACAGAAACTAAGTGAGAGAAATTTGCGTACTAGCTTACCTTCTACAAATACCAGCAAGCCTATTAGCCCTTCATGCCAGCTAAATTAACCCCCTTTTAAAGAAAGAAGCGCCGCTCCCAATTTTATTAATGAAACCACATCTTATCACAACATTGGAAAAATACCAAGTTTAGGCAAATAGAATTTTGCCAGAGCTAAAAAGAAACAACTTGAATACAGTCAAGTAGAAACACCATGAAAGGAAAACAGAGCAACAAATCTAATCTCAGTTCACGAGGTCCATCGTGAAGTTTTACTAAACACTCTTGCTGTCACCTCCTTTAACCTTTGTGATCTGTTATGGAGAACTGATCTTCCGCAAATAAAATTAACAAGGGAAGTGAGATTAGTTGGAAAAACAGTTCGGAAACAAGCTTTATTTCTAGTTTTTCAAATTGCCCACAGAATAGTTCAGATTGGGGAGTTCCTATCAGGTTCAGGGGGGAGGCAGAACTTTTTTTGGCATGATATATGGTTAGGTACTATTCCATTAAGTGTGCGTTGTCGTTACCTGTACCAATGAAGCGAGCAAAAGGAGAACACTGTGAGATCGCTATATCAGGAGGGAGTCTGGGGCCTTACCTTTCAGAGATCTTTTGGTGTTCCTGAACTAGAGGAATGGAACTTGCTCATGGGAGCTCTAGCTACTGTATTGCTGAATGACAGTGAGGATTGTATTCAGTGAGATTTGACCAGTACAAAATCATATAGTACTAAATCAATGTATAAGGCATTCACGAACCGAGGGTTAGGGATGCCAGAGCTTTGGATTTCTGGATAGTGTGTGTGCCTCTAAAACAAAAGATTTTCATGTGGATATGCTTTAGGGGGAGTATTCAGACAGCAGATCAACTTATCAAGCGGGGCTGTCCTGGGGACAGCTTTTGTGCCCTCTGTGGGGGTATCGAAGATGTGGACCATCTTTTGTTTTCTGCCCGTCTTCAGTATTTGTGTGCTTTTTTCTAACTTCATGCTTTAACTGGCCGTCATGTCCCGGAGCTCGAGAGGATTTTGTACATGTTTGCCTTAGACGAACGCGGGGAGTGGTGGTAAGCAAATTATGCTCCAATATGGGTTTTCGCGGCCATTTCTTGGACTTTGTGGATTTCTCGGAATGATTGTGTGTTTAGCAACATATTATATTCATCACCAACTTATCTAATCTACACGTCTTTATCTCTAATGCAACAGTGGTCTCAACTGGTGCCGCCAAAGCGAAGACAGGACGTTGAGGGGGCAATGGGGAAAATTCAAAATCAATTGCGTCGACTGAAGAGCGCCGAAGCTTTTGCGCCCACTGAAGAGCGCCGAAGCTTTTCCTAGACGAGGGGTGGTTAATGTTAGACTTGGTTCTGGGTACTGGGTTGTCTACAGCATGGGCTGTTGTTTTTTCTCTTCTTGTTTCTCTGTTTCCTATCAGTTGTTTGAACCTGATGTAAAAGCTGGTGTCCCCAGCTCGTACTCTGTTATATTTTACCTTTCTAAAGTTGGGCTAAATGCCTTTTTCTAAAAAAAATCCATAGCAATTATTTTCCTTGTAGAGAGCACAAAGGTCATGTAAAGTGCGCGAGATGAAAATCAAACTAAAGGAGCAACGTACTACCATCCAGATGTATTTGGCAAGAGAACATTTGTGGCGTATCTGGTTTTAAGGCCGGATAAACCCCTGTATTTACAGTATTGGTCCCATGATCAGTGATCAATACACAAAAGATACTTGATAACAAGGTCATACATTACCGAGTTCATTACACGATAACCATTATGGTCTTATTCATACAAACAGGCCCATTGGCCCAATAAAAACTGCAGTGGAAGAGATACACGTGGTTGGTCGCCCATCAATATATCAACCACAAGCAACTGACAAGGGTAACGCCCTAACTCTCAAACTCACTATCGTCGTCGTCGGAGTGGTACTCCTCTTCGCCTGGCCACATCAAGAAGCCAGGTGAGTACAGTGAATGTACTCGCAAGCAAGTCCCACAGGAGAGTAATATGACTATATTTCATGCAGGGTGTGATTCAAAGGAGGTAGCTCTATTCTAGGTCACATATTGTGCGGAAAAGTAAGTTTTCAATTAAATACAGGAATAGTAGATTCTAAGACAGTTTTGAAATTGAAAGTAATTCAAATGATCATATCATCGCATGAGGTAGTTTCCACTACCTCCTTTTCTTGTCTCAGCCCGATAGCTTCGCCTATCGCCATCTAAAGTTCCCGGTACCTGTCCGTACTACCCCTTGTAGTACAACTAGGCTTTTCTTCTGCAATTCCTTGTTACCCGCCTTGTAGCATAAATTACACTCTGTGGACACGTCATGCCCACGTCCTTAGTCCCCTTTCGTAGGTTTTTGCAAACAAAACTCAGTCTAACTAATGCGTGGCCTTGCCAGTTCATGTCCATAACCAAGGACGCGGCTATTCGAATAGATTTTAACACTCTGTAGAGGTTGTATGACTTTACCCACAAGATGTAAGTCCCCCTTGTTGCCGAGCGTTACGAATACACTTCACGAGATGTATCGGCAGGGTTATTACAATGAGACCTTTCACCCATTTTCGTGCCAGAACTGGACCCGCTAGGTAAGATCTACTCAGTCTTCGCTTGTGCTCGATGACTCCCGACCCACAACCCGAAGTGGACTTACCTTTGTGTCGAACAACTTCCTACGATGTCTCGTGGAGGTCCTCTAGGGATGTCAATCTACGTAGCACTCTATTCCTACTGCCCACGGGTCTAGACACTAGCACTCGATGGGATAATAAGCCAAGTCCTTCCCACAAAGGCCATGTGGACGTATGGGGTGAACCTGGTTTAGCGGCACTTAGGCTCGGTCCTTTGTTGATTCGAGCAAGACTCGATACTCAATTCCGACAACCATGCCACCACATGCTACATCAACATCCCCAAACTGTCCTTAAAATCTTGCCCGAATCAATATCATCTCCCCTTTATTTTAGATTTTTGGTAAACATATTTTTCAACATCCACCTTGGGCGACTCACGTCACCTCAAGGGTTTGGTTTCCCGAACCAAAAGTAATTCCCAACCTTGTAAAATTTTTGGAGTTTTATTATAGAGCGGGACTAAGCTTGGCTTAGAACCTATATGTCTAGTACCTCACTAGAACTATAATGTCCAGCGTCTAATACTAGGGCTACAAAAGTATTTCAGGTTGGATCCTTGGCAATGCATCTATAGGTCATAACTACTCTTATTTAACATAGTGTTGTTACAAACATAGCGTGCATGTTCGCAAGAAAAATACCTAAGTTTATCACATATAGTTTTCAACATGGTCAAGGTGAGAATGCTTGCCTGGCAGTTCCTGGTTCTGTTCCTGATACGGGGGTGAATCCGGATCCTCCTGGCGCACGTACTTCACTCTGTCAACTACACGTCGGGAGAGAGTCGAATAAACAACCAAGCCAGAGAAACCCAAATAAGATTCAAATGATATGACATGGTAAGAGAAGAGGATGCAGATACCATGAGGTATTAGGTGTTATGGAAAAGATTGCATGTATATGTATATATATATATATACCCTAGCAAGATAAAGGTTTTGAAGCACATTATGATTTTTGTTAGCTTTACTAAAGGAATCCGAGTTTTAAAGTGCCACTGAGCCCATCATGCTAGATTTATTATTATTTTTTAGAAGATTTTTAGGTAAAATAATTGATTTGTCCGGGGTTAATCTTGAGCAAGATGTATCAACATAGCATACATATTTGAAATATTTTCAAAATTGAAATTCTAAACCTTTCAAAAATTATTAAAGTCACCTTAATGGATAGTTCTAGAATTTATGAGAACATCGGAGAAAGAATTGATTCGATCGGAGTTACAACGGAGAAGACATAGACTTTTGAGGTTTCTGCCAGGAGAGAAAAACTGGGTGAGAGGAATAATGCAGCTCGAGTAGGGGCGAAGGAGAGGATAAGGAACAGGAGGGAGCTCGGGGCGACTTGCTTCAACATGGAGCTTGGGAGAAGAAAGCAGGTAGAGCTCAGCCTTGGGAAAACATGTATAGATGGGAGCTAATTTTATGGGGAAGAAAGGGAGGCTAGTAGATGGAGAATAGATAGAGAAAATGAGCTTGGGCTTGTTGGGAATTGAGAGGGAAAGGAGTTGCTTGGCTTAAGTAGAGAAGAAGGAGGCAGGGGAGTTAATTAGCTCGCACAGGCACCACTCACTATTGAAGTTGAAGTTGCAGCAAAGTTGGGCACCGCTCACTATTGGAGGTGAAGTTGCAGCAAAGTTGGGCCCCGCTCACTATTGAAGGGAAAAAGGTGTCCTAGTGCTGTGTATGTTGGTGTACCTTGAGTTGGACTTGGCAGGGAAGTGTGCCTAGGGTGCTGAGGAACATCACGAAGGATCTTGGCTATTTTCCATTGAATGATTGGATGGAATTTGGATTGCATGTTTTGGGTAGAAAATAGTTGTAGCATTTACTCCAATTTTGTGCACAGAAGGTAGGAGAATTTTTTAGGTATTGAAGCTCTGGATAGAGTGTATATTGTCCAAGAATTTTCTCAGATTTTTAGGGAAAATATTTTAGGTACTTGAAGTTCAAAGCTAAATCTGGTCTGTTTTTGAAAACAGGAGATATCTGAGAATTTTCGTACTATGGAGACTTGTATTTTTGGGTATTTGAGGTTCTGGCGCCGCACGATTTTTCTAGAGATTTTTGGAGAGTTATTTTGGGTAGGTGTAGTTCAAAGGCTTATTTATCCATGATTGGAAAAATAATGAAAATTGAGAATTTTTATATTGTACCAAGCCATTTTATTTTATATCTGGGCTTTTTATATTAGTGGGTATCTTTAAGAATTTTTTTGGATTTTTCTAAGATGTATTTCTGGCATTTCCTGTACAAGGGTCAAATCTGCCTTCGAGGAAAAAGAATTAATAACTGGCATTTCTTGTACAGTACCACTATGCAAACTGTTCATGGCTAGTTGGGGAATCTTGCCAAGAATCTTCAGGAATTTTTTGGGAATTTATGGCGGTAGAAATCCACACGTGATATGGATTTTATATTTATTGATCCAGCAGAACAGCTACATAGCAAATAATGGTTTCTAGGGTTTGTGTGGTCAAGCATCGATAAGAATGAAGCGAGGGGAGGCTTGACTGCTTCTATGGCAGGGGAGCACTGCAGGCTACTGTGCTTAAAGAAGGAAGATGACCAAAGAAAGAAGACAAGAGAATGGATCCGCAGAGAAAAGACAGAGACAATAGTGCATAAACTGTGATCCCCTTGACTGAATGTTTGTGGTCAAAATTTGAGTAGAAGATAAGGTATTTCTTTGCAAAAATAGGTTGTATATAAGGAGAGGAGGTCCTCCAAAAATTATGAATTTTTTTGGGTGTTTAAATTAGTGAAACTTGGGCCAAATTCAAAATGGTCTTAAACAAAAATTTTAATTTTTTTAAACTTTCGAAAGAAAAAAAAATTCATGGGTTTGGTTTTGAGATACATGGGATAAAATATACCCTCCATGATTTTTGGTGATTTTTCTGAAGTTTCAGACTTAGGGTTTTGCTAAATTTTCAAAAATAGCTCAAAATGGTATTTGAATTATTTTAATATTTTTGAATAGAAGGTCCTCATATTTTTGCATATTTGGTCTAGTATAGTTACAATTAATCTTGGGAAATTTATTGGGATTTTTATGAATATTATTTCATATGAGGTGCCGTGCATGATTTAGATTTGGTCAGCTTAATGCAATGCCATGCTTTGCAGGGTTTGAAAAACTAGTGTGACAACATTGGAAGAAGAGGTGATCAATACTTTCATTATGAGAGCAGAACAAACATTTTTTATTCCTTTCCATCCTTTCTTGCGTAGGTTGTCTTTGGATGTTTCTTTAAAGCACCAGCCACCCAAATATTTTAATTTTGGCGTAAACATAATGCTCCAAATGAATCTGTTAGGCGATGTTGGAAAACCCTATTTAGCTGCCTACAGAATAATTTGACAGTAAACGTGTGTTTAGTATCAGGTAGCCATAGAAGTTTGTTCCTAGTATCAGATAGCGAGACTATAGAGCACACTTTTACCAAGCTCTCCCATTGCTCCAAGTAAACACCTATGATGTTCCTCCTAAATTGTAAGCATCCCAAGTCTTAGGAAAGAACAACAGAGACTGTGATATTGTGTGGGAGGGAGATACTGTACTTGTTCCATCACTATACCCTCTCTGTCGCTCTGTCTCTCACTCACTGAGTATAAGTGGTGAACGTTATGGTGGGAAAGAAGCTGCAGCCGGGAGGAGAGAAGAGGGAGGAGATGAACTGGCTCAACAGGAGGTTGTGTTCGTATGACGTTACCTTTGGTCTACCTTGGATTGGTAGGAGCAACACCTCTTCAGTATCCTTAATTCTCTGTCTTGCGATGCCATCTCTCTGTCATCATTTCTCTCTTATTTGGGATGTTTTCCTAACCTCAAGTTCATTTTCCATTTCCTCCCTCCATGTTAGTTTATTCAAGAGGAGTAGCAATTTCAAGTTACTTGGCATTGCAGCGAGAATTTTAGTACTATATAACTCTGCCAAATGGCACACCCTGACAAAAGAGGTTAATTTAGTGGATGCATCTGAGATTAAATCAACTTGTTGTGGTTTGAAACATCATTGACAGAAAAATCTAAAAATGCCATTATCTAAAAATAACTAAAAACGCGAGAAAATAGCTTTAGTTTTGAAATTTCAAGCTACACAGCCGAGTTAGCCCTCACCATAGAAAGTTCAACCTACGCCCGGGCTGGTAACCAAACTTGTAGCTCTAGCAACGTGTCCATGATCTTGCGTAGAAAACTTGTCACATATTCACATGATACCTTAGAAGGATGAATTCTATGGCATGATGCTCGAGGTTCATGTGTAGCATCTACAGCTTCGTGTCTACTATCTCTCGTGAAAAAAGTACTGTGAAATGAAGATATCTAGAGCAACCTTTTTATAAAAAAAATCTAGAGCAACACTGTACATTACTGTTGCATAGCTAAATAATAATTTGATTAAATGAACAGATATACATGCATGCTATTAGCTTGCAAATAGATAGAATTTTTGAATGGAAATTTGATTGAAGCTATTTTCTCTGTGGAGGGGCTTCAAATTATATTTGGATCCACCGATTTCGCTGATAATGTTTCATTCATTTTCCAGTTAGTGTCTTATATCGCTCTTTATACATTGAACTTTTCATTTTTGGGCCATCTCTTGATTGCGACATGACCTTCCACCTTAGAGCTTGTTTGGGAGGTAGGGAAATAATCCACTAGCGGAAGTAATCCCCTAGTGGATTTGTTTGAACCCCCTCCCTGCACCCAATCCTCTAGTGGAATTAATTCCTTCCTAATCTAGCCCCCAAACAGCATTGTGGTTTTGTTTGGATATTTGAGAGAATTGGTAGGGAAATTAGGTGGGTGTGTTGTTAGACAACAAGCAACGAGTAGAATATCAAATAGTAAGTTTAAGTTAGCACAGCAAGCATCCAATAATAATGATTAGTCAAGTCAGCACAATCAGCATCGAGCAAAAGATCAAATGATTAGTTAAGTAAAAAAATTGTAAGGCATTCAAATTTTCAAACAATTCACTGCAACTGCAAAAAGGCCACCATCTGGAGATCGAGCAGGCTTCAACAATTCAAACAAGTTGATGCAACCATGTAATTAGATGATAGTTCCAAAGTACAGGGCAGCCATACGTCAGTCACATCATGGCATTACATATCAGTTCATTACTATATCTCCATTTTATAATGAAGTATCATTTTAACTGTCTGATACAACACAAAGCTTTGCCACACCTCATAGAACTTCAAGTCGACTGTCCTATCTTTAGCCCCCACCAACTTGCCGTTTCTAGGAGTCTTCCACAATGAGCTCATCGACTCCCCAGTCCTCTAGTTGTTTTAGCATGAAATAAACAACAATCAGCTATACTAAACCTTAGTTGGACCTTAAAATAGACGATTCATATCATCCATGACCATACTATTTATTTGCTATTATAGAGCTATGAATTTGGTTTCAAGAAATGGAAGGTCAGACAAGGCAATCCCTAATGTTGCAAAGTGTAATAGATAACATATATAGGATCTAATATGCATGTATAAACTTGTGCCAATCAGTGTGACGAACATCAAGATTTGTCACCCTCAAGAGCCTAGCTCGGCAAGGGCTTCCAAGGCAGACACACTAGTGAGTAACAAGGTATCTCACCTGCTCAACTTAACTCTGCAGGGCATCACCAAAGGCTAATTATGTCAGAACCTTAGCATCATAGGTCGTTAGTGTACATTGAGAAGTTCAATCCTCGCTTAGATCAGATTTAGAACAGTAAACATTTTTGTCCCAGCAAAACGGTATTATACATGTGAAAAGAATCCAAATCTAATACTCTTTTACCTTGTGGTGTTGTCAAAGATGCATGCTCTTGTGGAGTACGAGACCTCATAGCAAGCTGAGAAAGCAGTGAGTATAACGGCCTCGGTACTTGTCGTTTCTTTCAGAAATTAAGTATCATTGGCTCTTGCATGCAACTAGACTGATGGGTGTGACAATCATTTTTTCTAATGTTGCATAACATTTCTTGGTTCTATCTACTGAATTTGCTTACGTTAACAAGGAGATGCACAAGCTTAATTTCCTGAGCAATGAAACATATACATTTTGAAGAGTCATTTCACCAAGATCAGGATATTCACCGTGCTAATTACTTGAAAGATGGTTCATGCTAATTCCTTGAAAGATGGTTCAATAAACCTCACCCTGTTCAAATATAGAAAGAATATGTGTTATGCAACTTGTCACCCTTTGTCTTCTTAGTGCAATAAAATAATGAGAGCAAAGAAATTGACCGGTACCTGTCTTAGCTATCTCACTTCTTAACCACATAAGAGCATCCTCTGCATCAGCATTAAGAAAAATCTCACGGTTTTGCTCATTCTTGAACACACCAAATGCTTTGACTTTTTCTTCTTGTGACACATCTGCCATTGTCTTCAAGACAGAAATACATCTCTTGATAGAGAAATCATCCACATTTGTTGTCTCAATTCTTTCACTAGCCAACTGCGCAGCTTCTTGCTCAACTTGTTTACTCCTCATCTGTAGATATCTCTCCATCATTCCAGCAACATCTCCATTTTCCTTACTCCTTTTTGGCTCCTTTTCTACTTTCTCCCTTCTGGTAGCATGATTCTTCCTTGCTCCAGCCTTGGTTGTTCACTTGCCTCTGGTTGTTTACTTGAGAAGCCTAGATCCTCATCATCATGATCCATTGTTTCTTGAATATCAGAAAAATGTACATCTGTGTCAGTAGAGTCATCAACAAGGTCCACTTGTGTAAAAATAGGGTACTGTGATGGCTCAGTAGATGATGTGAAGTTATAACTACCCTTAGCTGTTTGGCCTACGTAGCAAATTAAAAATACAATGAAGGATAAGCAAAATGAAACATTGAGAGTACAATATGGAGGTAAACACAAATTAAGAATTGATAACTTACCATCATACAGTTCTCCCAAAGCATCAAAGAGAGGGAAAGATTTGTTGTGAAATTTCTTAGCTCTAGGATGTGACTGCATAGAATAAGAGTGAAAAATGATTGATTGCATGACATAACTTGCTATTAAATTTAACAATGTTCACGAAAATAACTTACGATGATAATATTGTTCCAAAGTTGTGGCTCGGCTTCTATCATACACTTTTGATCATTCCATGAGGCTCCACTCTGCTTCCTTGCTTCCTTCAACATCTTATAGTCCTTTTTCAGCTCCTTTTCTTTCTCTTGGATTTGTGCCTTTGTAAAATTCACATATGGATGTTTTTCATGAAATATTTTCACAATTTTATTCTAAGTTTCAGTCCCCCACCCATTCTGACCCCTGTGAGAAGGGTCATTGTGTTCATGTAGCAAATCAACAAGAGTCTTTTCTAGTCCTGGATTCCGTGCGGCTCTAGATCTCCCCACTACACAACGTAACCAAGTAATCAAGTTGTGAGAATTCTTATGTTACAAATTAATATAAGTAACTACAAATAATATATAACATCCTGATTTTCAGAGCTTTCAAAATCTTTTATTTAAAAATCAGAGCCAAAAATTTTTGTTATTTATTCTCTAATTAATTAAAACTAATTGGAATTTCACAAATTGGACCGGAGTTAATTTGAGTTAATGCAACTTGAGTTTGAGTTGTTTTCAAACTTGGAATATGTCTCCAGAGTTTTTCTCAGAACTTTCGGAGTTCGTTTGATATTCAATCTCGCTCTACTGTTCTTTGTTTTTATTTTGGTTTTCTCCTTTCTTTCCTCGTTTCCTTTATGGCCGCCATCCCGGCTCATCCCCACCCGGCATCCCGCCGTCTCATTCCTCCTGAGCAGCCACCCCGGCGAGTGCTGCGTAGCGCAGCATGCGTTGCCACCTCTTTTCCAATAGGGTTTGACCTAAATCTCTTTCCCCTAACCTTCCTATAAATACCCCACACCCCTCCCACCTTTTCCCCACTCCCCCACACTCTTTCCCACGAAACCCTAGCCCCCAAGCCCCCAAACAGCCGCCACCCCTCTTTGCCTCCGTGCAGTTTCTAAACAGCACATATCGCCTCGGTGTTTCCTAATTTCTGTCGCCTCGAACATCTTTTGGAAAATCCCTTCGGTGAGATTTTTTTTAACCTTTCTCTCTACCTCTCTGCAAAATTTGGTGAAGATCCAATGGTGCAATCATTAGGAAATCTCCAAATACTAATGTGCTGTTTGCACCCAGATTTTCTGCGTGTGCATCTAGATTGGAATGATGCCCTCATTAGCTCGGACCTCTTTTTCAAGATCCATTTGGTGGGATCCTGGATAATGTTTTCAAGATCATCTCCACAAAATTTAAAGATAATCCAATGGTCAAATCTCTGGAAAATCAAGTTTCTTCATGCTGTTGTTTGTGTGTAGATTTGACTACACAAATGGTACAGCGGCATTATCACCTCTTTCCCCATTGATCCAGTGAGTCTTTAAAGAATCCCTTTGGTGAAGTTGTGCCTTAGGTATCTATGAGCACCTCTATAAATTTCACCTGATCCATGTAAGCCGTTTGGCAGGAATTGATCCGTCGCCGACGTGATGTCCGCGGATGTCCAGATTCAATCTGCAGAACATCTAACTTGTCTTATCTTTTCCCATTGACTCGGTAAGAATTCTCCAAAACCCTTTGGTAAGATTGTACCTCTGTGTGTATAGTTTCTAACCCAATTGGTGGATTGCAATTTCGTTGAGCGAGCATCGTGCAGCGTCCAAAATCCTCCAGTCTGTCCAGAACCGATTTATGTCCAATTCCAACCGTTTCGTGTTGCGAACGTCGCACCCACCCATATAGTTAATCTCCTATCATCTTGTGGTGCATCATGGCATTATTTTACACCATTAATCCTTTTTTGAAATCACTCGCATCACCCTATGTTCATCTATAATATTCTTCATTATTGCTTGATCACCAAATTAAATTGAATGTTATGTTAGACTATAGTTTCATATATTTATATGCTTAGTTCTTATATAGTCATTGCTTCTATTTATGTAATGTTTATGCTTAGAATTCATCATGTGATCAATCATGTTTAGTTCAATACTAGGTTTATTCATCCATATAGCTACATGTTGCATGTTTGTATAGTTGAATATAACATACGCATATACAATATAATTCGGTTTTAATAGTTAGTACACATGAGTAGTTCAACATATAACATACGCATATACAATATAATTCGGTTTTAATAGTTAGTAGACATGAGATAGTTCAACATGTTAGTTCAATCTTGTTTTTATTGCGGATAAATTTGTTCATATTTAATAAGATTCATATTGCATGATCTTATGTATGTTCACATATATTTTGTTGTACAATATATGACCGAACATAATATTGCATATAACCTATAACAGTAGTAGCATAATCTTACTAAGCAAATATTAATATGACATATCATATGGTAGTTGATCTTTGTATAATGTGACCATCACCACCTACTCAAATATAATAGATAGTAGTAGATTATTGTATATGGCATAAGGTTGCTTACTAGCATGTTAGTGTCTTTAATCACACGTGATGATGATTGTTTAGTAAACATGTTATGATTCCCATGTCACCATGTATAGATAATATGATAAGATTTATATGTGTAGATTTAAATGGAAGTATGACATGATGTTATGCAAAATATAAAGTTATTATATATATAGATGCTTCCTGTTTTAACTAATGGTGTTGTAAAATATTTAGCCATAATGGTAACCTTTGTTTATAGTATGATTAAGATTACACGCATAGTTTATATTCACATATTACGCTTCATATAGTTTGCATATATGGTCATGTATATATGTTACATGTATATATTGCCCGTGTTTAAATAATAGTTTGATAAGACTTGGTTAGCACATTAAGTGAACTCTATTTGTATTTTAATTATTAGTTGAACATAGTTAGGATTACACATGCTTAGCCTATGTCTATCTTTAATATTGATTGTTGCATGATGTATATCGTATGGTGGAATGTGCATATGTTCGTGCACATCTTAGACGCACCTATAGTTTAATTCATATTTATTTAAGGATTATTACATAATAGTTTGTCACGTTATTAACCTCTGTGTATAATATGGTTAAGATCACACACATGTCTCATATTTGTTCGATGCATTTCATGTGGTTTACATATGCAGCTATGTGTATATATTTATGCATATATACATAGGGTAATCCATGTTTTAGATAATAATCCGTCATGCAATGGTTGACACATTATTTTATTCATGTGTATAATTTAATTATTTGTTTAAACACGATTAAGTTGCACATGTTCAATATGACTTTATGTTGCATAATCATGTAGTTGCATATAGATATATATATATATATATATAATTGGACTTAATATTGTTGACAATCTACGTGTTGGAATAATAATCCCTTACTGAGTTATATTATTTAATCATATCGTATGTTAGTTGATGGACATATAGTATGTATGTACTAGTATGCATAGCTTGATATCTTATGTTACACTTCTATAAGGTGGTGTATACTGACACATACATGGTTAACATTTAGGTATTGATTATAATATATGCATATATGTTGCTAATAATAATTCTTTACTAAAATATTGTTATTGTTATGTGTAGTATGTGTATGTTAATTGCTGTATTGTATACACACAATAGCATTAGTAAAGTTAATGTTATGTCATAGATTGCATGTATGTTTGGTGCATGTCATATCGATGCTAGTTGTTATTTGGCCATATAGTTTAATCACCGTTTGCATTATCAATGATTGTTATTAGATTATAACTGCATGATCATATGTTATCTTATGCTACGCCATGACTAGTCTCTATTTCATGCCGTCTATCTAATTTGTTACATGATGTCTAATTATGTATTGCATGATAGTCCATATAGATTATCATATCGCCTGTTATCATTTCTTGCCGACTAGCATGTCAAGACCTTGCTTGTTTACTAGTACGATGGGTCATATTTGTTTTACCAGTATGTCGGGTTTCCATGTTTAATCATATGGTTGTGCTATTGTTGTCATCGACCATATATTGTTCCCAGTCGCATATCTATCCCTATCTCGCATGTGGATTAACTTTAGTCCTTTTACATGCAAATTCTATCTTCCATAAATCTATCCTTTTCCAGAATGATCTGATCTAGAAGACCATCTTTCGAGTACATGTACTCTATCTGGTTGAGATATATAATCTCACACCTTCCTAGTTGTCTTTCGACAATCCTATCCTTCACCTTTGTCCTTTGACACCTATCCAACCCTGCTAGCCCTATTCTTCTGGTATTTCCATTTGATATTTAATTTGGATTTATATTTATTTGCCTTGCACTTTATTGCTGTTATGACGAATAGGAAGTAGCGAAGTTGGGTAAGGTCAAGTTCCTATAGAAGAAGACCAACTCGTCAATGAAGGCATGCCCCTTTTCTTGATCATGTTGATCCTATATTTTCAAAGTCATTATATTTTATTGTTTATAAACATGCATGCTGTTTTAATCCAGTAGCTAGCGTGTCGATTGACACACCTTTACCTTTTCGCTTGTCGCCATGCTTACTTGATACCCTGAGTAGATTAGTAGGTTTTATTCTGCATAGAGTAGAGAATGCTTAGCCATGCTTAAAATATATCCTTAGGTTGTTTTGAATTGCCTCTACGGAGGAATGAATTTCGGATCGATGATCCTTGTTGGAACCTGTTGAACTCGCTGAGCTAGGGCCGGATGCCTGATGTTTCCTTCCCTCTCTATTCTTCCTATTCTACTATGGGTGAAACTTACCATCTAATATGGTGCGGGCGGCAGCTGAATCAGTGTTGAAGGAGCATATAGTTGCCTACCCGCAGAAGGCCGGTTTAAAGGAACCATTTGTCGTCCATACCGCATAAGGCCGAAGTCATGTAATTGGAGAATTGTGTCAACAGTACAACCACATGCTATATGGGCACTGGCTTGGTCAAGTAGGTTAGTCAGCCTTTGGTGTCGATGTTGCCGTACCGCAGAAGGGGTGGACGTAGCTACGAGGACCCTCGGCATAGATGGGGGGATCGGAGGGTGAGGACGTACTCTCAACTCTGAGCCAGACCCGGTGGGCATGTCATATCAGAGGGGGATCTAGCTAAAAGACCTCGTCACAGTCTCCCTGCCGATACACCGATGGGTGTGTACTATGCTGGCGACGGCCAGTGGCAACAAGACGAGATTATGTCATGTGGGTAAAGTGTACACACTCTGCAGAGTTAAAACTAATCGATTAGCCGTGTCCACGGTTATGAACAGCACATGACTCATTCTTGATGAAAAGGACCTGTCCCTCTCCCCCTTGCTATTTTTCTCTACCCCTTTGCTGATGAATCCTTTGGTCGAGCTAAGGCGGGAGTCCTTGCTCGAGTGTGTTGGTCGTGGACCACACCTATTGAAAAACACCCCTGATATTAAAACTGATTTACATCAAAATGCTGTCTTCGAAGCTATTATAAGTAATTCAATTAAGAGATTGCTTTACGCAAATAAACCATAAAGCCTTCCTTTGGAGCCTTGCATGTAGTATGATATGACCATCTGCCGCCAGGTGGCTTGTTGAGTACGTGAAGTACTCATCGAGCATGTTGTTTGTTGGACGTGTTCAAATATCTATGAGGACGATGAAGACTATGAGGTATCTTCTACGTCAATGCTGAGGTTTAGGTCACGTGGCCTCCGTCGACTACCTGTGGTTGAGATGGAGACATCTACGCTTTATTTTTCACTGTGTTTCTAAATGGTAAGGGGACATAAGTCCTAGTTACCTTATTTAGTCATATCGCTACTATAACTCAATTGTTTATGTTTCTAAAATGTTTTGTGATGTGTGCAGTGATATCAATTTGCCTGTGTTCATCAGCTTGATCTTGGACTGATGAGGAGATACACAGGGAGGCTTTGGAAGTTAACACTACTGCAGTATGGGCCTCCACTGACGGGCCAAAAACCCCCTCTACTGACGGGCTGGGGGCCCGTCAGCCTGCAAATGTCAGTGGAGGGGGTGCCCTCCACTGACGGGCCTAGGGCCCGTCAGCAGAGCCCTGGTCACCACTGACGGGCCTACTTTAGAAGCCCGTCAGTAGTAGATTTTGAGGCATTAAAAAAAATTCAGAAAACAATACATTGCTAGCATTTCATACACAGTTCATCCAATACACAGTTCATCCAATATACATTTCATATACATTTCATCCAATATACATTTTTTCAGATTCACACTTCATCCACCCATCAGATAAACCATGATTGCTTTTGCCTCCATCTCATCAAGTTTTCTTGCCTTAGCTGTCATGACCTCCTTTACTTTTCTTTGATGCTCAACAACTACAGCTTCACGTTTTTGATCTTGGAGATTAATTCAAAGCGCAGAGCACATTTGTGAGACTGACTAGCTAACCACAGTACCACATTTCAAATTTGTGATCAACCCGAGAAATGCACCCTACTCACGTAAAGCACCTTAGGCAAAGGACAAATGCCCTTGGTCCTTGGTGCATTATCATTAAATGTTTATGTCTAAATGAAACTATGCCTCTTTCAGGGTAAAAATGCATGAAGGCCTACCAGTGCTTGAAAGGGTTATCCTAAGATCTCAATGGAATGTTGTCTTATTACAAGTGTTCCTATCATAGGGCTATCAATTCACTTTCTTGTTGCACAATATGGTGCCCAATTACTGTTAAGTCGTATTTGATAATCTAAATAACCAACCGCACTACAGAAATAACTATTACTATTTTTTCAGCAATTATATTGTTGTAAAGAACAAAATGCAGCAGAAAACAAGACTCTGTACCAGTTCTACCTTGTCCTCTTCAGGATCAATTGCATCTTCATCTTCATTGCCGTGCATTAGCTCAGGCGAGAAGGAGCCAGCTTCTTCCTCCAAATGGCTCTCTGTTTGTTCAGCTATAGGTTCTGGTGAATACCGTTTATCATCTACACATAGAGCAGGTATCAGAAATCACTAGAGTTATCTCAGAAAAAAGGGGTTGTTAATTGATTAGAAGTAAATCTAAACCTTCATAGTGTTGATATCATCACAATTTGGATTAAAGCCTTGAGTACTTGCATTTAAGTATAACAATGGAAGGATAAACCAAGAGTAATATGCATTCTGGAAGGGAGTAGGTCATATGCATGAAATTGAGCATCTAGGAAGCAATCGCAGAGCATCAGCAGCTAGTATCTTAGATCATCTAATACCCAATTAGAGTTAAAACAAGCCAACCTCACAAATCGCAAGAAATCAAGCAAATAAGCTGGCTAAAAATGGGGGAACCCTAAAATAAATGTGGGAAAAGGGGGCACTTATCTGTGAAGAAGGCGGGGGGAGGAAGACGGCGGGGAGGGGGGAGGGAGGCGGCGGGGGGCACGGCGGCGGGGGGAGAGGAAGCGGCGGGGGGCACAGAGGCGGGGGGCATGGCGGCAAGGGGCACGGCGGCGGGGGGGGGGAGGAAGGCGGCGGGGGGAGAGGAGGCGGCGGGGGGCACGGCGGCGGGGGGGGAGGGGGGAGGAAGGCGGCGGGGGGAGAGGAGGCGGCGGGGGGCACGGAGGCGGGGCGCACCGCGGCGGGGGGCACGGCGGCGGGGAGGGGGGAGGGGGGAGGAAGGCGGCGGGGGGAGAGGAGGCGGCGGGGGGGCACGGAGGCGGGGGGCACCGCGGCGGGGGGCACGGCGGCGAGGGAAGGCGGCGGGGGAGAGAGGAGGCGGCGGGGGGGCACGGCGGCGAGGGGAGAGGAGAAAATCGGGAGTTCGGGGATGGGGATCGAGAGGGGGCGGGGGCGGGGGGGTTAATGTCTGGCTAGGGTTAGGGTTAGGTTATATACACTGGTGCTCTAGGCTGGGCTTCTGGGCCACGGGAATTAGCACTGACGGGCCTGAATTTTTGGTCCGTCAGTGGTGTGGAACACACCACTGACGGGCCGAAAACAAAGGCCCGTCAGTGATAATTTTCAGTCAGTTCTATGGATTTAATGGTCCGCGAATCGCCTCTCCTCTGACGGGCAGATTTGGTGCCCGTCAGTAGAGGTCCCCGTGCCCGGTCTGGGCATCGCCTCCACTGACGGGCAGAAATCTGCCCATCAGTGATGACCAGCACCTCCGACAGGCAAAAAGTTACCTGTCAGTGGAGCTGTTTCAGCAGAGAGTCATCCTGCAGTAGTGTAAGTCCAGATTCTCACATAATACCTCTTGGAGATGCCCTTTGCTTGTTGGTAGTAAAACCTTTTGGTGAAGGCTTTTTTCTGGAGATAAAGCCTTCTTTTCTGCAACTTTAGCTTGTAGGAAGCTCATATGAGGTGAGCCTCTTGCAAACATAACTGTTAATACATGATAAAAGGAGTTCACATATACTAGTTAATACATATTTTACTAAAGCAACAACGAGTTCACATTTACTAGTTAATACATGAGAAAATGTAAAATGGAATAGAACTCCACTAACTACTATGCATGTTGAAAATCTTCCCACATTTTGATTGCAATTATGTCTCTCTCATTGTTGCCATGTTCGTTATTCCCACGGTATTGAACATCACCGCTCGGAAGATCAACAAAAGATTCCCGAGGTATATTATTTGGTTGATTATCTAGCCAGCACTCGTCGCCATTGTGTAATCTGATGATATTATGGAAGACTGCAGCAGCTGCCGGTATCTTCACTTGGTTCCTTATTCGGTGAAATGTGCTCAATTTAAGAATGGGGAAACTGTCGTAGCAACGAGGCTAGGCAGTAAACTTGTGGCACCCCCGCACGGTTACGCGGACCTACGAGGGTTGCCCGGGAAACTACGTCGCGGAGACACCGCAGTCACGCACGCGGATCGCACGGTGCGAGGACACTCGAACCCGCTGCGATGTGGCAAACCGGAGGAGAGGAGGAGCAAGCAAACGTGTATTCAGACTTTCCGGGCCCCCCAAATGGAAGGGGTACCCCTCTATTTATAGGGAGAATGGAGGGGTAGGGGAGATTACAGGAATGCCCTCAGGCATTTTACAATAATGCCCCTGAATGTACTAACGCCCCTGGGGGCGCGTAGGTCTTTTCCCTCGGGAATATTCTAGGAATATCCCGCGGGTCCCGCCCGTCATGCACGAACTTGTCGCCGCCACGGACTCAGCGTCGTGCGGTCTTGGCGTCGCGACGAGGTTGGTATTGTCACGGAGTCGACGTCGCGACGAGGTTGGTGTTGTCGCGGAGTCGACGTCGTGCGGTCTTGGCATCGCGACGAGGTTGGTGTTGTCGCGGAGTCGACGTCGCGCGGTCTTGGCGTCGCGACGAGGTTGGGGATTCATCGATTTCCCCTAAGTGCGGAAAACGCGTCGAAACCGGGTAGCGCGGGGACCCCTTCCCCAACAGTAGTCCCCTCGCCGGTGTGGGCGGTCATTCAGTGCCCGTCCGGACCGGCGCACCGATCCTAGCGGGGTCGGCGCGCTGGCCGGACTGACGAGCTCAGGGTTGTCGCGACGTTCCCAGGTTTGCGGAACACGAATGCCAGGGATCTCGCGGTAAATTCAGA
This sequence comes from Stipa capillata, assembly GCA_019208055.1. Classification (NCBI taxonomy): domain Eukaryota; kingdom Viridiplantae; phylum Streptophyta; class Magnoliopsida; order Poales; family Poaceae; genus Stipa; species Stipa capillata. The sequence goes on along the minus strand of JAGXJF010005870.1, from coordinate 86,415 downwards.
GACTTAGAGGAAATCCTCCGGGTTCGAACCGTGGTAAAATCCATTTCTTTCCCCTCTTTTCTTCTTTTTTATTCTTCTTTTACATAATTATCCCCGGGGGGTGCGGGGGGCGGAGCCCCCTGCTCGACGGAGTTCTACACGGGGGGTGCGGGGGGCGGAGCCCCGCGCGGGCCAGATTTTCTTCTTTTTTTCTTTTTTTCCTTTTTTTTCTTTCTTCTTTTTCCTTTTTTTTTCTCTTCCTTCTTTTCTTCTTTTCTTTCTTTTCCTCAGTGCCCTGGCCGGCCGGCTCTGCCCTAATGGGCCACGGCCCATCCGCTTGCCTTGGTTGGGGGCAGGGGCTACATAAGCCCCTGCGCCGCCGCCCCTCTCTCCGCATCACCCCACCCGCCGTTTCACCCAGCGCCGCGCCGCCCGCCTGCTGCCGCTCCCCCGCCGCCGGCCGCCTCGCCGTGCCCGCGCAGCGGCTTCCGCGCGCTCCCGCCGCCGCCGGAGCTCCCTTGCACGCCCGCCGCCGGAGCCCCCTCGTGCCGCCTGCCGTCAGAGCCCCCCCGCGCCGCTCGCCGCCGGAGGCCCTCGCGCGCTCGTGGCTGGCGCTGCCTCGCGCTGCTCGCCGTCGGTGCTCTCCTCGCGTCGCTCACGAGCGGAGCCGGCTCGAGCCGACGCACCCGAGCTCCGCCGGCCCGAGCCCGGCCGGTCCGAGGCGCCGGCTCCCTCGGCCCCCGCCGCCACTAGGCCTCCCCCGGGCCCGGTGCACCGCGGTTGATCCGCCTCAGTTCCTCGCGCTCACGGACGGGTAGGGCAGTTTGCTTGGCTGGCATGCACTTCCCCATAACCAATTTTGCTGTTGGATTCAGTTCTCTGGACTCGGCTGCAGAACGAGTGGCAAATGGAGCATTTACACGAAGTGATGGATGGGTCATGGGTGCATGTAGCGCAGCTGCCTTCAGCTAAACGGTGGCAAAGTGTGGACTTCCTTTTCTACAGATTGATTCTTTTACCGCTGTATCGATGTTATCACCGTATGATTTTTCTAGTATGTCCTTGCTTGAGGAAAATGATAGTTAGACCTATATGATAAATCAATACAAGTTTAAAAACATGGCAAGCTAGTATTGAAGTTCAGAAACTTATGTAAGAATGGCTCAGGCCACGTTTGCGCATTTCTCTTTTGCAGGCCAGGAGCGGCATCACTGCGGCGTGAGCCGAGTCGCCGCGGAGGGTCCTCACCGTGCCACCCAGACGGGCCAATACGGGCGCTCCCTGCCGCGCCGCTGCAACCGGCGGCTGCCGTTGCTTGAGCGAACTGCTTGAGCCTTTGCCATCTTCGGGCGTTGCTGCCGGTCTTCGAGGGTAACTATTCCGGGCTCGTGCTATGTCGTGAGGTGGGAACTGTTGTCGTAGATAGCTTTTCATTTTGGGCATGTGAAGCGGCGATGGGTGTAGACATTGGACTGTTATTGTTTTCTCCGCATGCCATGTATGAGGTGGACTCGATGTATTTCTATATAATGCATGAGATGGACTGCTACCGCATTTTGTAGAATGCATGAGAGCTCTACTTTTTTTTACCACATGCATGAGATGGACTTGGTGTGTGTGTGCTGGTGGATGCGGCCGTTTCTCCTCGGGTCGTTGCACATTGGTACGCGCATCATGTAAATGAATGGTTGGTCTCCCGAGAAGACGATACGAGAGACGCACGTCATCGCGCGTGCAGATGCTTCTCTTTCTTTCTTTTTTTCTGCTCTTGCATGTTCGTACAATTCGAGCGGAGCGATGTAGTCTTGCCAACACCATGCGTATGTGTCTTTCGTTGCAGTGCTCGTCCCTTTAGCATGATTGGTGAGACGTGTTTGTAAGTGCCGTGGCGATGCGGTGTCTGTGCATGCTTTTGTCGCTAGGTGCGGTGTGTCCCGCGGGATGATTTCTTGTTCCCATGTCTGTTCATTCTTTCTTGCAGGGACTTAACAGATTCACCAGCTTTTGCCTCCCTCTGACTTGCGATATCCGGGATCGACTGGCGAGGAGATAGTGACGGGACCCGTCATAGCGACCGCGTCACATCGACGTGTCTCGTCACTCAAGACCCCCGTGACATTCCGGGGCGACGTGGAGCGCGTGCTGGCAGAGAGAGATAGTGACGGGACCCGTCGCAGCGACCGCGTCGCATCGACTGTGGTCCCGCTCACTCAAGCCCCCCGTGACACTCCGGGGCGACGTGGAGGGCGCGCAGGCGGGGAGATAGTGACGGGACCCGTCGCAATGACCGCGTCGCATCGACCGTGGTCCCGTTCACTCAAGACCCCCGTGACATTCCGGGGCGACGTGGAGGGCGCGCAGGCGAGGAGATAGTGACGGGACCCGTCGCATCAACCGCGTCGCATCAACCGTGGTCCCGTTCACTCAAGACCCCCGTGATACTCCGGGGCGACGTGGAGGGCGCACAGGCGAGGCTTCCTACCCGAGCCGTGGGGAGCGAGGCGATATGATGTGCAGGCGGCAACGGGGCTCACCGTGTAGCACAGGGGCGCCGTGGATTGAGCAACTTCTGCGCCTGCCCAACTCCCGGCCGTTGGAAGCGATCGGCGAGGAGATAGCGACGGGACCCATCGCAGTGACCGTGGTCCCGTTTGCTCAAGACCCCGAGTGGCCACTCGGGGCGACGCGGAGGGCACGCTGGCGAGGCCTCCTGCTTGGGCCGTGAGGGGAGAGGCGACGCGATGGAGCACCGCGGTCGATATCGTGACGGAGCGCCACGCTGGTCGCCGCGTTGGACGCAATGATGGAGACGCCACGACGGAGCGCCAAGACGGAGCACCGAGTTCGACGGAGCACCGTGTTGGAGCGCCGAGGTCGACGCCGCGACGGCGCGTCGGGGTCGACGCCGCAACGGAGATGACACGACTGAGTGCCGAGTTCGACGCCGCGACGGAGCGTCAAGGTCGACGCCGTGACGGAGATGACACGACGGAGTGCCGAGCTCGACGCTGCGACAGAGCGCCGAGGTCGACGCCGCGACGGGGCGTCGGGGTCGACGCCACGACGGAGATGCCGCGACGGAGCGCCGAAGTTGACGCCGTGACGGAGCACTGGGGTCGACGCCTCGACGGAGGTGCCACGACGGAGACGCCGCGACGGAGATGCCGCGAGAGAGCACTGAGGTCGATGCCACGATGGAGATGCCACGACGGAGCGCCGGGGTCGATGCCGCGACGGAGGTGCCACGACGGAGACGCCGCGTTGGAGATGCCGCGATGGAGCGCCGAGGTCGACGCCGCGACGGAGCACCGGGGTTGATGCCGCGATGGAGATGCCACGACGGAGCGCTGGGGTCGATGCCGCGATGGAGGTGCCACGACGGAGACGCCGCGATGGAGATGCCGTGACGGAGCGCCGAGGTCGACGCCGCGACGGAGCACCGGGGTTGATGCCGCGATGGAGATGCCACGACGGAGCGCCGGGGTCAATGCCGCGATGGGGATGCCGCGACGGAGCGCCGAGGTCGATGCCGCGACGGAGGTGCCACGACGGGGACGCCGCGATGGAGATGCCGCGATGGAGCGCCGAGGTCGACGCTGCGACGGAGCGCCGGGGTTTGATGCCGCGATGGAGATGCCACGACGGAGCGCCGGGGTCAATGCCGCGATGGGGATGCCACGACGGAGCGCCGGGGTCAATGCCGCGATGGGGATGCCACGACGGAGCGCCGGGGTCGACGCCGCGACGGAGGTGCCACGACGGAGACACCGCGATGGAGATGCCATGACGGAGCGCCGGGGTCAATGCCGTGATGGGGATGCCGCGACGGAGCGCCGGGGTCGATGCCACGATGGAGCGCCAAGGTTGACGGGGACACCGTGACGGAGCGCCACAATGGAGCGCCGAGGTCGACGCAGCGATGGAGCGCCACGCTGGATGCTGCGTCGGATACCGCAACGGTGGAGTGCCGCGGTCGACGCCGTGACGGAGCGCCGAGGTCGACGCTGCGATGGAGCTCCAAGCCTGACGGAGACACCGTGACGGAGCGCCACAATGGAGCGCCGAGGTCGACGTCGCGATGGAGTGCCGGGCTCGATGCCTCATCGGACGCCGCAACGGTGGAGTGCCGCGGTCGACGCCGTGACGGAGCGCCGAGGTCGACGCTGCGATGGAGCTCCAAGCCTGACGGAGACACCGTGACGGAGCGCCACAACGGAGCACCGAGGTCGACATCGCGACGGAGCGCCGGGCTCGATGCCTCGTCGGACGTCGCAACGGTGGAGTGCCGCGGTCGACGCCGTGACGGAGCGCCGAGGTCGACCCTGCGATGGAGCTCCAAGCCTGACGGAGACACCGTGACAGAGCGCCACAACGGAGCGCCGAGGTCGACGTCGCGACGGAGCGCCGGGCTCGATGCCTCGTCGGACGCCGCAACGGTGGAGTGCCACGGTCGACGTCGCGACGGAGCACCGAAGTCGACGCCGCGATGGAGCGCCAAGCTTGACGGAGACGCCGTGACGAAGCATCGAGGAGTCGATGCCGCGGCATCGCTGCTTGCCCGTGGGTACCCCGGTGGCGTAGTCCCTTGCGATGTCGTGCGCGGTACTTGGTACCTTGCATGGTGGCGTAGTCCCTTGCGATGTCGTGCGTGGTACTTGGTACCTCTTGCATGGTGGCATAGTCCCCTTGCGATGTTGAGAATGGTACCGCGCACCTTGCCTCCTAATCGAAAAAACTTCGCGTCCCTCGGCGTGGCGGGTAGCGCGAGTAGTCGTCTTCTAGCCTTAAGCTTTTCTCCCTGTATCAAATAGTTAGGTACTTATTGCAAGAAGGGATTGACACACGGCAACGTGCGTACCGGGTCCTTGCTCAAAAAAGAAGCGAAACACTTAGAGATAGGCGCACGGCGACGTGTGCATCGGGCCTTTCTTGGATGGCAAGACGGCTCATGCGAGGGAGCGACAATACTCGACTCACATGGGGGAGATGTTTCTTCCCAGCCAATGCGAGGAGGCCTTTAACTCGACTCGCGTGGGGGGCGGGCTGCATCCCGGCGCACACGAGGAGTTTGGGTGCTCGGCTCACGTGAGGGAGTTGCTCCCAGCCAACGCGAGGAGGCTTTGCGCTCGACTCGTGCGGGGGAGGCGGGGCTTCCCAGCGCACACGAGGAGATTCAAGTGCTCAACTCACGCGGGGGAGATGGTTCTTCTCGGCCAACGTGAGGAGGCTTTTTGCTCAACTCGTGCGGGAGAGATGGGACTTCCCAGCGCACACGAGGAGGTTCAAGTGCTCGACTCATGCGGGGGAGATGGTTCTTCCCGGCCAACGTGAGGAGGCTTTTTGCTCAACTCGTGCGGGAGAGATGGGGCTTCCCGGCGCACACGAGGAGGTTCAAGTGCTCGACTCACGCGGGGGGAGATGGTGCTTCCCAGCCAACGTAAGGAGGCTTTTTCGCTCGACTCGTGCGGGAGAGATGGGGCTTCCTGGCACACACGAGGAGGTTTGTTGCTCGACTCGTGTGGGGGAGACGTGGCTTCACCGGCGCACACGAGGAGGTTTTGGGTGATGATGCTGAAGATGAACCCCTTGTGTGCTATTCCAAGTTTTGGCACCAAAGGAACAAGCCAGCGGGTGGGCAGCCACATGTCGAGCGGTGTCGATGGCGTGACGGAGTGCCGAAGTCGACGCCGTGACATGCTGTCGAGGTCGGTGTCACGACGGAGCGCCGACGCGGTCGACACCGCGACAGAGTGTTGAACACGACGTCATGACGGAGTGCAGAGGTCAACACCACGACGGAGGGGCGAGGTTGACGCCACAGCGCAGTGTAGAGGTCGACACCGCAATGGAGGGGCGAGGTCGACTCCGTGACGGAGTGTCGATGTCGACACCGCGCAGAGGACACCGCAATGGACACGCTGAGGTCGACACCGCGACGGAGCACCGAGCTGGACACTGCGACGCCTGCGCGTATCGCACTTCAGGTCGATGCTCTCGTGCCCGTTGCGGCGGTGGCCGTGGCCTTCCGCTTCGTTCCTCCTCGCTTCTTAGGCGGCATGGCTCGATCGTCCTGCGGGTTGATGATGGCGTCTTCGCGCTCCCGGCGGCGACTACAGTCTTCGTCACACGGCTTCTTGCTAGCTTCCCACAGACGGCGCCAACTGTCGTAGCAACGAGGCTAGACAGTGAACTTGTGGCACCCCCGCACGGCTACGCGGACCTACGAGGGTTGCCCGGGAAACTACGTCACGGAGACACCGCAGTTGCGCACGTGGGTTGCACGGCGTGAGGACACTCGAACCCGCTGCGATGTTGCAAACCGGAGGAGAGGAGGAGCAAGCGAACGTGTATTCAGAATTTCTGGGATCCCCCAAATGGAAGGGGTGTCCCTCTATTTATAGGGAAAAAGGAGGGGTAGGGGAGATTACAGGAATGCCCTCAGGCGTTTTACAATTATGCCCCTTAGATGTACTAATGCCTCTAGGGGCGCGTAGGTCTTTTCCTTCGAGAATATTCTGGGAATATCCCGGGGGTCCCGCCCGTCATGCACGGACTTGTCGCCGTCACGGTCTCGGCATTGAGCGGTGTTGGTGTCGCGACGAGGCTGGAGTTGTCGCGGAGTCGGCATCGAGCGGTCTTGGCATTACGACGAGGTTGGAGTTGTCGCGGAGTCGGCATTGAGCGGTCTTGGCGTCGCGACGAGGTTGGAGATTCATCGATTTCCCCTAAGTGCGGAAAATGCGTCGAAACCGGGTAGCGCGGGGACCCCTTCCCCAACAGCTCCTTTTACTCCTGGACATATTTCTTGTTCAACACATGTTTTCAATTCTTCCATGAACCGCAAGCCTTCAGCTCCGCGGCTCGTCGCACATCCTTGACCCATCTTTCGGGCACCATGAAAGATTCTATTATCTCGTCCACTAATAATTTATGTTCGTCCTTGGTTACTTGCTTCCAGTCACTTAACAGGATGCTGACCCGACCCCTCGCGACCACCCCGCATATGGTCCTAAATTTTTTCAAAGTTTTTTCCGGTTCTATAGGAGCCCCAGATTCCTCGTGGATGGCCTGCACTTCGAAGTGTCCCTTCAGCTTCATTGAGGGTTTTCTAGGACGGCGCACTGATTTTTCCGAGGAGTCAGACAGTCCTCTCGGCGACGTCCGTTCAACAGAACCCCTAGCCAATGTCGGCTCATCGGACCTTCTCGGAGAGGCATTATCAGACGACATCTAGTGAATTAGGTTATGTTAAAAGAGCATTGTACCAAGATATCCATAAGCACATATGAGTCCACATGTTGAAATGGTGTAAGAAAAATAAATGCTCTTTGAAATACCAACTTAATAAAATAGAACATGGCTATAGTGCAGAACGTGCTCCGACTAGAGCTCCAAATCAAACACCAAAAGTTTTGTGTTTATCAAATAAGCCTCCACACATATGAATTGAACAATCATAGCAGAGATTGCTTTTCTTCCAACTACCTAAGTAAAATAATATTCTACTAGAAAGTGCATTTACATGGTATTAAAACCTTAAGAGATCAAAGTTATACCAAATGCAACACTTCTGCATCAAGGTCCTTTTTCATGCACATATTCGCTAACAGAACTAGCCAGTCGCATCACACTACACAATCATCAACCCACAAACCAACAACAGATTGCCTAGAGAAACCACCTCTTGACAATGGTTATCAGAATCTAGCAGGATATATGAGCTATTTGCATATATGTGAACCAATGATTTGCACACTATGTATGGAGCAACAAAGCCATGGCTTGCCCACAGCAAACAAAGGAAAATTGCTTGCAATTTAAGGGAGTAGTTATCAACTAATAAATTGATGTGCACGGATTAAAGTTGGACATTCTGAATTTGTAGACAACTTATGAACTTCAAATCAGAGGTTCCACTATATCTATTACCTGCAGATGTTGAAGACGTCAACATTGGGGGCGGGAGGCGGCAGCGGGGTGCGTCGGGCTCGGGAGGCGGCGGCGGTTGGTGTGGCGGCGAGGGCAATGCCGCCGATTAGGGCTCGGGCTTGGGAGGTGGCGGCGGGGTGTGTCGGGCTCGGGAGGTGGTGGCCGTGTGCGTCGGGCTAGGAAGGCGGGGGCGGCGTCGGTACGGGTCGCGAGGCGGGTCGTGGCGCTAGGGCTCGGGATGGGAATAAGATCACTGAGAATATGAGAGAGGGCCGCGCGCTTTGGAATTTAAGGGACGCACATCCCAAACGGTTACAAACTATTAGCCGTTTGGGATATGTATCATCCCAAACGGCTACAACTAAGTAACCGTTTGGGATATGTCCCGCATCCGAAACGGTTTTGACGTCTTAACCGTGTGGGATATGGTACACATCCCAAACGGTTTTGGTGTCTTAACCGTGTGGGATGTGTACCACATCCCAAATGGTTTTGGTGTCTTAACCGTGTGGGATGTGTACTCGTCTCAAACGGTTTTTCTGTGTTAACCGTTTGGGATGTGAATTTCTAGTAGGATTAAATAAATCTTTTTAGGCCAGCAGCCTGCATATGTGTTGGAGTTTGTTCCAAATCCCTGTCACCTCTTTGCAGAAGGCGTTCTGTGTTATCGGTGTCAGCCAGCTGTGTCATAGATGATATGTCCACCGGTGACACAGGTAGGCTGACAAAGACTGTTTCGGGTTTGCTTACCTGAGTCAGGTGCTAACATGTTAAGCTGCTGCCTGTTTCAGTCAGCTGTGTCTCAGGCGGTAAGACAGTTACCCCTTCAGCCACTTGCTACTATATATATCCTCCCCCTGTTGTCGTTATGGGATAAGCTAAGCCAAGTATTGTAAATCCCTAACGGGTTAGGACTTCATTTATCATAATGAAGTTGGTGTTACCGTGCGCTCGTGGTTTTCACCCTTTCAGGGTTTCCACGTAAAACTCTTGCGTCTTGGATCGTGTGTGTTTGTTTGTTTCCTGCATTGAATCATTTCCATAAATATGTACTGCATTGATTCATTTCCACAAATATATACCTAACTCCACAAATTACATATATAGCATTCATTGATTAATCACTCATTCCACTAGTTTATTTCCTTTGAACACTAGGCCTTCCGAGTGATCTTCACGTACATAGCGTGTTTCTTCAAATTGTTCTTCCTCGACCCTTATGCGGTCTCCAATAGGTGGCAAGTCGTCAAATTGGTTGTATTCATCCTCGTCAACCACATTCTCAACTCTGACGATCCTCCTTTTCCCACACAGAACTACGTGCTGCTTCTTATGTGCGAGATCTTTTACATAGAAGACTTGGGTAACTTAGGTGGCAAGTACGAAGGGTTTGCTTTTGTATGCGGCTCGGTTGAGGTCGACGTAGGTGACACCGTACTTATCAACCTTCACATGTTTCAGATTGACCCATTGACACCAGAACAAAGGAATCTTGAAAAACACATAATCAAGCTCCCAAATCTCCTCGATGATCCCGTAATAGAATTCTTTGTTCCTAGATGTATCTCGGGCTTCTATGCAGACAGAGCTGTTTTGGTATATGCTCTTCGCATCTTGGGCCTTTGTGTAGAATGTGCACCCATTTATATCATATCCTTGCCAAGTTTGAACTGTAAATATAGACCCTTTTGCCAACCAGGTCAGCGTGTCGGTTGAGGAGCCCCCGACGATTCGCTTCTTAATCCATTGGTTGAATATCTTGTTGTGCTCTTTCATCCTCCAAGCATCTGTCACTTTTGGATACTCCTCCCTTAGCTTTGCCACATGTTGTACGACATAAGGGGACACTAAGGTCATGTGTTGCAAGACAGTGAAATGGGCTATAGCATGTGCTTCCGCATCAAGGGTGATTGTTTTCCTTTCTATGGTCCCGATTCCATCAAGTCTCCCCTCATAGTGAGACCGAGGCACACCAATCGGCTGTGCTTCAGCCATGTAGTTGATGCAAAACTCGACAACCTCCTCTGAAGTATAACCTTCGACGATACTGCCCTCGGGCCGATTTCGGTTCCGAACATAGTGCTTCAGAATTCCCATGAAACGCTCGAACGGATACATGCTTCGTAGAAACATCGGGCTGCACATCTGTATCTCGTGCATGAGGTGAGTAATGAGATAGACCATGATATTGAAGAACGATGGCGGGAACTACATCTTAAGTTGACAAAGAGTCTTGACCACCTCGTCTTCAGATCACCTAGTGAAAGGGGATCTATGACCTTCCGAGATATTGTGTTAAAGAAATGACACAACCTCATTAGTGCTTCTCGGACATCAATAGGCAAAATATTTCTGATAGCCATTGGGAGCATCTGTGTCATCATCACATGACAATCATGGGACTTCATGCCAATTAACTTCAACTTTGCCATAGAAACAAGATTCTTTATGTTCGCCGAGTAACCGGACGGAACTTTAACGGTACCCAAGAACTCGCACAGCTCAATTCTCTCGTCCTTCGATAAAGTTGCCGGCGAGATATCTCTCGGACAGTAAGTCTGGGCATCCCGCGTCGGGAGACCGAGGTGCTGGGGGGAGACTTGGGGAACGAAGCCAAGTATCCGCGGGGCCTTTACCCAGCTACCGCCGAAGACAGAGAAGGGATTTTGGTGAATGCGCAGTGGAAGTGTATTTCTCCCGTTCATATGGGGTGCCAACTTGCCCTTATATAGGCAAAACTGGCTTACAAGTGTAAATACATTGCTACCCTCTAAAAGGTTACAGTCTTTTTCTAGCCTGTGTCACCGTACGTCGGCCGAATATGTACTCTCCACCTCGTCGCCACCCACTATATGCGCCGGCATATTCCTAGATTCACCTCGCCGGTACGGCCCGTCTCCGCCCTTGCCGTCCTCTATGCCCGCGCATCGTCCGTGCTGGATGAACCTGCCTCTCCTTCCTTCTCGTCCTAGCCGAGGTGCCTGCTCACCTCGTCCATGGCGGCCGACTTACTCCCTGCTCCTGTACCTACGTCGCCTTACCGGGACGACTTCGCACCGTCCAAAGCTCATCGAAGATCCCTGTAGAACATAATACTTGTTAGACATAATATGTACAAAAAGAGGGGGGTACCTCGGCCCGAGGGCTCAGCTGGACTCCCCCAACAAAAGTGTAGCAAGAAGGAGAGATGTACGTCCGGCCTTTATCGGTCTTTACTGGTGCTAACTTAGGTCTGATACCCATATGGACCAAGTCCATTCATGCCTTAACGTCATCCTTTGTTTTGTCACGGATGTTTAGTAACATACCAAGCACGCTGTAACATATGTTCTTTTCTACGTGCATAACATCTATGCAGTGATGCACTTTTAGATCCTTCCAATAAGGTAGCTTCCAAAATATTGATCTCTTCTTCCAGATGCTCTTCTCACCAGGCCGCTTTTTCGATTTAGGCCCCTTGCCAAGCACAACTTCAATGTCCTTCACCATATCATGGACCTCTATCCTAGTAAAAGGCCTTGGTTTCGCACCATGTTTTGTCTTCCTATCGAATTGATTCTTCATGCTACGGTATAGGTGATTTCTTCTCAAGAATCTTCGGTGACATATGTATACGGTTTTACATGAGTGCTTCAGCCGCACGCTCGTAGTATCTTCCAAGCATGTCACGCAGGCTTTGGCTTCCTTTGTAGTCTACCCTGAGCAGTTAGCATAATCGTGGATAGTAAGGAACAACAACCCACGTAGATCGAAGTACTCTTTTCTGTACGCATCCCATACCTTTACCCCCTCGTCCTTCCAGAGAGTTTGTAGTTCTTCCATCAATCGTCTGAAGTAAACGTCGATGTTGTTTCCAGGTTGCTTTGGCCCTTGGATAAGTATCGCCATCATGATGTACTTCCGCTTCATACACAACCAAGAAGGAAGGTTGTACATGCACAGAAGAACGGGCCAAGTGTTGTGTCTGCTGCTCATACTGCCGAACGGATTCATTCCATCGGTACTCATTCCAACTTTACATTCCTCGGGTCCGCACCGAAGGATGGGTACTTCCTATCAATATTTCTCCACTGGGCCGCATCTGCAGGGTGTCTCATCATTCCATCGCTCTTACGACCCTTGGCATGCCAACGCATCAACTTTGCCTCCTTCGGGTTCGCAAACAACCTCTTCAAACAAGGAATTACAGGTAGATACCATGCAACCTTGTAAGGAATTCCTTTCGTCACCTCAGCGCATTCCTCGTCCTTGTCCAGATCATTCTTACGCTTGTATCGAGGTGCTTTACAGATCGGACATGAAAGCAAGTCTGCATACTCTTTGCGGTACAGGATACAGTCAGTCTGAAAAGTATATATTCTTTCAACCTCCATTCCCAAGAGACAAATAACATTCTTGCATTTGTACGTTATTTTGGGTAACTCATTACCCTCTGGTAGCATGTCCGCGAACAGACCTAACATCGTCGTGAAGCTCTTGTCAGACCATCCGCTACTTGCCTTCAATTTCAGAAGTTAAGTATGGATGACAACCTAGTGTATTTTGCCTTGCAGCCCAAATACAAAGGTTTCTGAGAGTCCTCTAGCATGCCAATGAATTACTTATACCCTCCATCATTATGGTTCCCCTCTACATCACGCAGCATGTGATCCAGATCAGGCATAGTATCCACATTATCCGACATCACATCATCAGAAGCACAATCGTCATCATCTGGCTGATCATCATTGACTGTGTTTGACATATCGTTCAATTCGGTGTCATCGATGTTATTATTATCTTCATGTATGCTCGCCTCTTCACCATGCTTGCTCCAACATGTATATTCTTTCTTGAAACCCCTTCGAATCAAGTGTGCTTCAATCTGCTTAGGGTTCTGCCACTGCCTAGTATTATTGCAATCAACGCATGGACAAAAAATCCACTCTTCCCCGTTATTGTGCATATCCACCCCGACAGCTTTTAAGAAACCAACGATGCCTTGGATGTACACTTGGCTAACATGGCTCTCGTTGTACATCCACCCTCGATTCATCTATGTACGTTCACATATGAAGAATTAATTAGTCTCTCACTCTACATAATTAAGTACAACGATGCTAGCTCTATAACTTAATTTTGAATATAGTCATTTATGCATACAAATGTATATACTTCCTCTGTCCATAAATATATACCACTTGTAGTTTTCCGTAGGATCCAATGTAAAACTTTGACTATAATTTTCAATCGCAATATGATATCAGAAATAGTAAATAAATATGTAATACTAGACTTTTGCAAGAAAAATACAATGAAATGATTTTCACATACTCAATCTATATATTTTCTCACATTCTTGTGATTAAAGTTTTAAATACATTTCCGAATGGTGGTAGTATATAAGAGAATAAACACCATCTCCTATTTTTGATGTAATGACTTCATAGAAAATGTACAAATCTGACAAGAAAAGGTCCAATTTTGAGAGAAATTAAAACTTGACTTGTTTCAAATAATACAAGATATATAACAATAGAAATGCAAACTAACCTTTAAAAACCAACAACAAATAGGTCATCCAAAAGTATGCAACAACTAAAATGGGAATGTCCGGTTGCCTTAAATTTGCCACCCAAATCGCCAGCAAATCGCACGCCAACCGGACAGCCAACACTTATGTCGGGCTTCCAAATCTGTCTAGTTGGCCGAGATATTTATTGGGCTAATCATCCCAAACGGTTTAAAAAATAGAGCCGTCACGGATAAGTAAGTCATCCCAAACGGCTCTGTTTCACGAACCGTTTGGGATTACATTACAGACGGTTATATTTTTTAACCGTCGCGGATAAGGCAGTCATCCCAAACAGCTCAGTTTCATGAACCATTTGGGATTACATCGCAGACGGTTCAAATTTTTAACCGTCGCGGATGTAATATCATCCCAAACGGTCCATTTTCGGCCGACTTATCCCAAACGGCTAGAAAATTAGAACCGTTTGAGATGTGCGGTAAACGTGATGGCTATGATTAACCATTTGGGATGAGCCGTCGTTTATGTGCCATTCTGTACTAGTGTGCTAGGCCGCTCTCCATTGAAGATGATGGCATTGCGAGGCTTCCAGATTCACCATGCCGTGAGCTGGATCAGCGATGCCGTGCCTTTCCTGTGTGATGCCGGGGCTTGGTGGACAGTGGGTGACCACCAATCACAGAAGTCCCCACCGATGTCGGGCGGCCTTCCACTAGATCGAGTCCAGGACAGCGCCTTACGCCAAGCTTGCCACGTGAAAGCACAGTTGATGAGTAAGTGCTGCATCGGCTCATCGACTTGCTCGCAGCGTACCGTGTTGCAGCCTGGCAGGCCGCGCCTCGGCAGGTGATCGGCCATCCAGCACTAGTCTTAGCTTGACCTTGTCAGGCACCCACGTCTTCCAGATTGTGATTTGTGGCGCATCAGGAGGTTGGTTATGTTCAATGCCAGTACCGAACCTCCCTTTTCCCCTTTGTGAAGATCATATCTAGTTAGATAGTAATCTGTAAATTAACTCATATTTTTTAGTAGATAGAATAACTAAATCTACAATCCATCTAATTAATCTGTATTTCCCTCATCTCTCATGTTTTGCTGCATTATTTTCCGTGTTAAAGCTACTGATTTAAAACATTGTCATACTGTATGCATATATTCTGTTCTGCACCATGACTGATTTGTTTGACAGATAAAGCTGAAGGTGTCCTATTCGAAGATTCTGGGGATGGATACGGGTTCGCAGAGGGGAACTATATTTTGACATATTATGTCCGCGAAGTCCATTCATCAGTGGTTTCCACGAAAGTTCTGAAAACTGAAGGATCCTGGAAGAGACCAACACGTAACTTAAACATATATATTAATTACTTGGTGGAGGTGCTATGGTATGTTTATTGGTTTTAGTTTTAACTTTTGTCACATCAAGAAATAAGGAGATCTTGATTGTAAGGGTTTTAATTAATTTTTTGTGAATTTCAGATAAGTTCACGTGGTATTGTTGGCGAAGAACTACATCTTACAATGCCTTCCGAGTCTGAAATGTCCAGCTTAGTCGCAACAAAGGAACTTGAGCTCAAGAAACATTTGGTTATCGATCCTACCGGTTTGCTATGGTTATAATGTTTTAGATCTAGAAGAGCTTACTATTACTGTAGTGGAAATTCTCCGAACTTGGCTTACATTGCTATCTTGTGATGGTTATACAGAGATGATTCGGCCTATACCTGATATTTAGTCGCACGTCAAGCCAGCATAGCTTTTGTTCCGTTCCTCCTGTCTTTCTTGCGACCAAATCATGCACAAGCGCTTTGCTAAAAATAAAAAAAAACATGCACAAGCTAGGAAGACCTTAGTATATATATACACCTTGTCTGGCCATTGCTGCGGTCGATATACTAGGTAGCTGCATTCCCTTCAGTGTCAGTTTGCTCGGCACTTCTCTGCTGCGTACGTATCACTAACACAAGCTTTGGATTGATCAAGCTACAGGGGAACATCAACATGTCGGCGGAGGCAGCCGGTGCGGCGAAGAAGAAGAAGCCGCTCGTGGCGGAGGGGCTGCTGCACCCTGGTGAGCATGGTGCTTGTGCAGGCCTTCACCATTGGCGCCCTTCTCCTCTGTAAGCTCGTCTTCAACGTCGATATGGTACCTTTTGTCCTCCTCGCCTACCGCAACCTCATCGGCGCCATCACCGTCGCGCCTCCTGATTCTCAACCTGCACGATGTCCACCGCCATGCCGCCCTTGCTACGTTCTCCGTTCGCTGCGGCCTTGATTTGCTTGCGCTGCTCGTGCGTTTCCTTCGCTTTCCCCCAGAGGAAGGCAAATCCGACGAAAACTGCTAGCAATGCTATGTCATGATTAACCTGCTCGCTTGCAGCTTGCTAGGAGCGATGCTGATTATCGTAGGGCTGTACGCCTTCCTCTCGGAGAAACGGAAGGAGACGCAAGAGCAGCGCAAGCAAATCAAGGCAGCGAACGCCGAACAGAGCAAGGGCTCCTTCCGTTTCTCCCAGAGGAAGGCGTACAGCCCCTACGATAATCAGCATCGCTCCTAGCAAGCTGCAAGCGAGCAGGTTAATCATGACATAGTACTGCTAGCAGTTTTCGTCGGATTTGCCTTCCTTTTCTCCGAGAGGAAGGCGTACAGCCCTACGATAATCAGCATCGCTCCTAGCGAGCTGCAAGCGAGCAGGTTAATCATGACATAGTACTGCTAGCAGCTTTCGTCGGATTTGCTTTCCTCTGGGGAAAGGGAAGGAAACGCACGAGCAGCGCAAGCAAATCAAGGCCGCAGCGAATGGAGAACGGAGCAAGGGCGGCACGGCGGTGGACATCGTGCAGGTTGAGAATCAGGAGGCGCGACGGTGATGGCGCCGATGAGGTTGCGGTAGGCGAGGAGGACAAAAGGCACCATATCGACGTTGAAGACGAGCTTTCAGGGGAGAAGGGCGCCAATGGTGAAGGCCTGCACAAGCACCATGCTCGCCCGGGCGCAGCAGCCCCTCCCCCACGAGCGGCTTCTTCTTGTTCGCCGCACCGGCTGCCTCCACCGGCTTGTTGATGTTCCCCTGCAGCTTGATCAATCGAAAGCTTGTGTTGAAGATACGTACGCAGCAGCGAGCTAGCGAGCAAACTGATACTGAAGGGAATGCAGTTGGCTAATATATCGGCCGCAGCAATGGCCAGACAAGGGGTATATATAGGTATACTAAGGTCCTCCTAGCTTGTGCAGCAAGCTTGATCAATCCAAAGCTTGAGCAGCAGATCCGTCAGGCTCCCGAGCTCACCGAGCGAGGGCGGAATGCCGCCGGAGAGGCTGTTGTTCAATAGGTGGAGCTGCGTCAACGCCCGTCGAGAGCATGAGGTGCTCAAGGCTAGTGGACTATGCTCCGTCGCCGCCGCTGCCGCCACCACACAGGTTGCCCGGAAGGCTGCCGTTGAGGTGGTTGTCGGAGAGCACCACGAAGCTGAGCTAGCTGTGGCGGCCGGCCGAGTTCGGCGGGGACTGAGTTCGCCAGTGAGCATGTTGCCGGACAGGTCTACCGTGCTGACGAGCGAGAGAGCGCCGAGCGCGCGCGGGACGCGCCCAGACAGGCGGTTGTTCATGAGGTTGAGGTACACGAGCTCGCCGAGGGCGCCGGTCTCCGGCGGTCTGGCGCCCTCCAATGAGTTGTTCCCCAGGTTCAGCTTCCGGAGGTACGCGAGCTTCCCAAACTCCGGCGGTATCGAGCTGGTGAGCTGGTTTCCGGCGAGAGCGAGCACCTCAAGGCTGGCCATGCCGCCGATGTCCGGCCGTATCGGCCCGGACAGGGAGTTCAGCTGCATGCAGGTTCAGGACCGTGAGCGCGGCGAGCCCCCCAAGACTCCTCGGGATCACTCCGGTGAGGTTGACGACGCGAGGCCGAGCACGGTGAGGTTCCGGAGCTCCCGGAGCGCGACGGGGATGGGCCCGGACAGACCCAGGGTGTCACCGAGGCGCAGCACCTGGAGCGCGGCGAGCCTGCTCAGCGACTTCGGGATCTCGCCGGCGAGCTGGTTGGAGTAGAGCATCAGGGCCCAGAGCCGCCCCAGCCTCCAGAGCGCCGCCGGGACGGGGCCCGCGAGACGGTTCGACGACAGGTCGATCACCTCGAGCGCGTGCCGCGCCAGCGCGCCCAGCACCGGCCCGACCACCCCCGCGCCGGACAGGTTCAGGCCGACCACCCTGAGCCCCGACGCGTCGCACGCCACACCGGCCCAGGAGCAGAACCCCGACGAGCCGCCGTCCCCGAACCAGTCCTCCAGAACCCCCTCGGGGTCCTCAACGAACATACACTTCACTTCCAACAGCACGTCATCGTCACCCGCCGCCGCCGCCGCCGCAGGTAACCAGGACCAGCAGCAGCCACGCGGCCGGAACCAAGAACCGCCACACCGCTCGCGCCATTACTGCGGTGCCTGCGTCAGGAAGTGGAGGGAGGCTGGGGAGTTAAAGGAGGTGGCTGTATCTGTGTCGCGGGTGTCAGCGTATGGCATTGAATCGCACCGACTGCGCTCGCCTCCTGAAGGACTTGGTGCGCTCGGGGGAATGGAGGAGCTCAGCAGCTCAATTGCTCAAAGCCTCAAACAGAAGAAGAGAGAGGGAAGAGGGGATTTGGCAGTTGGGGGAGTGAGTAGAGCAGATTGGAGCCAAGGAGAGAGAGGAGTTCGTGGAGAGGGAGAGTAGTTGGCGACCCTTTTATAGGTGACTGGGGTTCGGGATCTGCCATGGCTGTGGACTTTGTTGGTACGAAACTGGCTGAGATGAATTGCTGGATTTCGTGTTAGGGCTTCAGTGGGATGGTTTACGTAGACGTGCGGTGGATGGAACTAGGTGCGACCTAGCCTACGGGCGTGCATATGGTTGGGCTACGTGACTGCGCCTGCCGACCACGTGTGCAGTACCGATACATCACAGAGCTCATGTACCCGTATCGGATACCGTATCCGATACGATATTGATACTGAATGGATACGGGTACCAATTGTTTCAGGGGGATCGGCCCAAAACAAGGCAGCCGAAGGATTGACCGTGCGACAGAGATGATACGCGCCGACGCCTGTCGATCTCCTCTCCTAATCACTTGATTAGCGACGGCAACGGCGAGGCTGTGATGACCAACGGCGAGGCGGCAACGGCAGCGAGAGCGTGACGAGTCACCGACGACCATTGCCATGGGGTCGGATCAATCGATCATACATGCCGGTGCCGACGCAACAACTCTTTGACTCTGATCAATTGATCATCTAGGTGCAACTCATTGACTCCGATCAATTGATCATCTATGTACGCTATGCATAAATAGCTCACTCTGATCAATCGATAATCTAAGCACGGTATGCACATATAGCTCACTCCGATCAATCAATCAATCATACATATTTGATGTATACAGCTATGCGGCGCATGCACTACCGGAACAGAGATGTTTGCCGTGCGCTCAACACTTTGCCGAGTGTTTTTCATCGGACATTCGGCATAGACAACCATAAACCGAGTGTCCAAGGAAAACACTCGGCACAAATACAACACTCGGCAAACAAACTGTTTGCCGAGCGCCCGAAGCTTGACGCGTGGCACTCGGCAAACAGAGAGACACGTGCCCTTCCTCCCCGCGGTTGACGGAGAGGCGACGGCGTGGTTCCTTTGCCGAGTGTCTTGTAACGTGCACTCGGCAAACAAGTGGCCCCCGTTAGCACTGTTCATTTTTACCGAGTGTCCGAGTTACGACACTCGGCAAACTATATTTTTTTTTATGTTTACTTAGTTTCAATTATAAAATTGTTACTTATATAGTAGACTGTTTTGTTGTAGGAACTAAAGCACACTTGTTCCATTATTAATAGAATAGATGAAACTTCGGTGGGAAAAGATGTGTTCATATGAGATGCTTCAATTACTCCATGATATGCATCTATGCTATACAATTACTTCATGATATGCTATTGTTTTATTACTTTATATACTCTTAAATGATTTGAATTTCATAACATTAAACAAGGCCAACTGCCAAATCATTTACAAAAATGTAATGCGTGACCATTAGGGAAAAAAGGGCAAAACCTAAGAGCAATATATGGTATAAATTGTTTTGTTATTTGAATTATTTTTTAACAATGTTAGATTTCATTTTTTTAAATCCGATCCATTTGATGTTGGTTTGGGTAGTGAATAGTGCATGGTCTATAATTACTTTGTAGTGTTACGTTTTGTAGTGTTGCGGGGCCCGCGGGAGGGGGCGCATGAAATAACGCCAGGAACCGTACGGAAACCCTTCATTTTTGGCATGGAGTCCTAATATGGGTATATAATGTTGGTGTCAAGAGGGCAAGCCAATACGCAACTTTGAAGTGGCACCTCCTTCACAAACAGGACTGCCTCGTAGGAAGTTTCTGGACTTTGAGTGGAAAACTTCCCCTTCGGAGCGACCGGACCAAGTTTCGTAAGGACCTGGCCTCTTTTTTGAGTTGGCCATGTTCCCATGCCTTATTCTAACACTAAAAAAGAGAAAAGTCACATGAACTCACCACTTTTGATGAAAAGATAGCGTGTTTCCGTTGCGGGGCCCGCGAGAGGGGGCGCATGAAATAATGCCAGGAACCATACGAAAACCCTTTATTTTTGGCATGGAGTCCTAATATGGGTATATAAGGTTGGTGTCAAGAGGGTAAGCCAATACGCAACCTTGAAGTGGCACCTCCTTCACAAACAGGACTGCCTCGCAGGAAGTTTCTGGACTTTGAGTGGAAAACTCCCCCTTCGGAGCGATCGGAAACCCTTCATTTTTGAAAGATAAAAAGAATTATGAAAGAAGAGAAAAAGAATAAAAAGGAAAGAAAGAAGAAAAAATGAAATAAAGAAAGAAAAATACCTGATTGTTTGCCGAGTGTGTATGTCCGGACACTCGGCAAATTGCCGAGTGTCCGGACCTGACACTCGACAAAGGCGAACTGTTTATGTTTGCCGAGTGTCCGTGTTACGACACTCGGCAAACTTTAAAGCGCTCGGCAAATATTCCACATTAGGGTTACCGACGCACCCAGATCTCGCTCAATTTTCTGCCGCCCGCCCAATTACCCCCAATATTTTCTGCCGCCCGCCGCCACCGCTTCTCGCAGACCCGGCCGCCGCCCGCCACGCCGCTCCACCCTGCCCCGCTCCTCCACCCCGGCCGCTGCCACGCCTCCCGCTCTGCCAGGGACCTCCTTCCCAACTACTTCAAGCACAACAACTTCTCCAGCTTCGTCAGGCAGCTCAACACCTATGTATGTCGCTAGCTGCTAAACTATGTGTCTCTGTTTTTCTTCTACACAATGTGTGGATGTTCTTCTTTTTCAGTACTATAATCTATAGCTATTAATTTCATAGACTTGCTTAAGCTTTTGATAAGTTCAGTAAGGTGTGTGTTAAGTTAGGGGATGTGTTATTTGTGTGTTTCTTAGATGATTTTTGGTGCTAAAAGAAGAACAGTAGAATAATGCAATATTCATGCATGTATGACCGGAGGTTTTAGTGTGTGTTAGTGTCTACATTTAATCCTTTCTGTTTCTTATTTCCTAGAACAGGACAAGTAAAGGCGTTATATTCTTGGATAATGTTTATTGGTCAACAAATAGTAGGAAAGAGGACAACCTTTACCGATTTTGTTGCTAGCTAAATAGGATACTGAACTTTTGATAAATATATCCAGAGTTTAGGGCATGTAGCTCTTCAGACTTAAGATTGTGTAATTAAGTTGTAACAATGCAAACTAGATCTAACACAGTACTTGTTAAGAGGTTAGATCCTCTCTAGTTGGTTTTCAGATGCATATATGCATCATCACCAGAACAGAGATGTTTGCTTCTCCCCATTATGCCCGAAGAAGAGGCGGTGTAACTGTCTTCAAAAGCAATTCTACTTCAAAATTAACCTACTCGTTCATATACAGTCACGTAACCTAGGCGTCTCCCGTTCGAAAGAGTTATGGTTATAAATATGCAAGTCTTTGCATATCTATAACCATAACTGTTTCGAATTGTCCACGTTTTTTTGGACAGCCCGAGGATGTGTAGATTGGGTTTGTTTCCATGCTCTACTCCGATCCGAGGCAGAGTTTCGGCAGCGTCTCCCCGTTGTTCTCCGGATACACACTCTCTTGGCTTGTTGCCGAGACGTGTATTTGGAGAACAGTGGGGAGGTGCTGCCGAAATTCTGTCTCGGATCGGAGTAGAGCATGGAAACGGCCCAATCTACACATCCTCGGGTGGGATTAGGACTTATCTTTACCTATTAGGACCTATCTTTACATATTACATAGTTGATCCATGTCTATTCCCAAAATATCAGAGGATGGATGATCGTGAGTGGATGTACACTGGCCGCTCTAGTCAGGGTTTGTTGACTGATGAATGGATCCAGAAGATTGATGAATTCTTGGAATTAGCATTGCTAGTGCTAAGGGACCTCGTGGAACTTGGTGTCCCTGCAGTATTTGCGAAAACGCGCGTCAACAAACAAAGGAGGTCATGGGTCAACACCTTTGTAAGTATGGGTTTTTGCCACACTATACCCGGTGGACCTACCATGGTGAGTCCGAACGTGCCAGAGAGGAGGTGGTGCGACAACGCACGGACGACTATGATACCGGGGTCGGAG
Organism: Stipa capillata; assembly: GCA_019208055.1. NCBI lineage: Eukaryota > Viridiplantae > Streptophyta > Magnoliopsida > Poales > Poaceae > Stipa > Stipa capillata. The sequence continues at coordinate 64,336 of JAGXJF010005870.1, read as the reverse complement.
ACATGCTAGATGACTTTCATGAAGCACATTTTGATGAAGCACATGTGCCACCTATGGAGGAAGTGCCAGAGCCAACCGCAAAAGCCTTTTATGATATGTTGTCTGCGGCACAACAACCCCTTCACGGGCATTCCAAGGTTTCTCAACTGGATGGCATCGCACGCCTAATGGCTGTCAAGTCCCAGTTTAGCTGGAGCCTAGAATCTTTCGATGTAATGCTGACAGTTGTTGGTAGCCTTCTCCCGGAAGGTCACATTCTGCCAAAGAGCATGTACGAGTCGAAGAAAATCCTCCGTGCACTTAAGATGCCATATGAGTAGATACATGCTTGTCCAAAGGGATGCATCTTATTTAGGAAAGAACACGCGGACGCAAAGTACTGTGTGAAGTGCAATTCCTCTAGGTATCTTGAGGTAGACTCTGGTGATGGTCAGAAGAGGCAGCTCACAATCCCCGTGAAGATCCTTCAGTATCTTCCATTCATACCGAGAATCCAACGGCTTTATATGACTGTGGAATCTGCCAAACAGATGACATGGCACAAAGACGGGCATCGATACAATCTTGACAAACTGGTACATCCATCGGATGGTGAAGCATGGAAGAGGTTTGATCTGATTCATCGTGAAAAAGCTCTAGAGGCTCGGAATGTACGAATTGCGATAGCAACTGATGGGTTCAATCCATATGGTATGATGATTGCCTCATACAGCTGTTGGCCCATGTTTGTTATTCCCCTCAATCTCCCCCCGGTGTCATCTTTCAACGACAGAACATATTCATGTCGCTGATAATTCCAGGGCCTGAATACCCGGGGAAGAATATGAGTGTGTACATGGAGCCGCCGATGGATGATTTGGTCCGTGCTTGGGAGGACGGGGTCTGGACATACGACTGAGCTACAAAGACAAACTTCAAAATGCATGTTTGGTACTAGTACTCCCTGCATGACCTACCGGCGTATGGAATATTCTGTGGCTGGTGTGTGCATGGGAAGTTCCCATGCCCAGTATGCAGGGCGGCTCTGAAGTTCATTTGGTTGACGAAGGGTGGCAAGTATTCTTCCTTCGACAAGCATCGACAATTCCTTCCGCTTGACCATCCATTCAGACAAGACGTGCAGAACTTTACGAAAGATGTAGTTGTCGAAGGCTCAGCACCAACTAAGATGACCGGTGCTGCGGTTCGTGCTCAATTAGACGCTCTCAAGACCAATGACCAAGGAGGTGGTTTTGTGGGATATGGTGAGCAACACGCCTGGACTCACAAGCCATGCTTGTGGAATCTCCCCTACTTCGATGATCTCCTTCATCCACATAACATTGATGTAATGCACACTGAAAAGAATATCATCGAGGCCATTTTTGGCACAATCATGGACACTCCTGAGAAGACAAAGGATAACATTAAGACTAGAGTCGACCAAAAGAGTTTATGCAATAGACCAAAGCTAGACATGGCCCCTCCCTTACACGCAACTAATACACCAAGCTATCCCGCTTAAACTTGTAGGGAACAACCGACGAGTCTATGAGTGCCGACTTGAGACAAGTTGCTGATGGTTGTGCCTTTAGGGTGACTTCATTTAAGGCTTACGACGTGAATGGATATCGCTTCCATACAGCAAGCCACGAGCAGAGTCGGCCCAATCGAAGAACAACAAATACCAGAGTTTTTACTCCAGCTTCAGATGGGGTTGAGTACTACGGAAGAATTGAAGAAATATACGAACTGAATTTTGTTGGGAGCAAACCTCTGAATCCCGCCATCTTCAAATGCCATTGGTTCGATCCAGAAGTAGTGAGACGGATCCCTAATCTTGGGCTAGTCGAAATTCGACAATCAACCGTCTTACCAGGAGACAATGTCTATATTGTGGCTCAACAAGCCATGCAAGTTTATTATCTCTCGTACCCGTGCAAAACCGTGGAGCGTCTTAAGGGTTGGGATGTTGTGTACAAGGTACCGCCACACGGTAAACTACCTGTCCCAAATGATGATGATTACAACATAGACCCCAACACATATGATTGAGAGTTCTTTCAAGAAGATGGGCTCGTCGGGAATTTCGTTATCGACTTGACGGAAGCTCAGGGCATGGAAGTCGACAATGAAAGTGGTGCTGACGAGGACGAAGAACACGAGGTTGAGAATGCGAAGGACTTGGAATTATTTGAGCGGTTACATTTAGGCAATGACGGTGTTGATGACATTCCTCCTCCCGAGCACCAGGATGATTATTTCAACACGCGTGATAGTGATGATGAGACTTACGATCCAGCTGATCCCGATGATGATGATTATTTCTAATGTACTAATTGGTTTACTCTTTCTCATAGCATTTTTTTCATTATGCTTCATTTATTTACATGAAGTTGTATCATCCGTACTAATTGGTTTACTCTTTCTCATATCAGGTGATTGAAGCATGGTGGGCGGTTTGCGGAGATCGTTAGCTTCCCTATACAAAGGGGGGAGGGATGCAGGTGAAGGCTCCGAAAACAGACCCCGGGGAAGACCTCCAAGAGGAGGAAGGTCGAGAGGCAGAGGCAGGTGTGGAGGAGGTGCTCGGTCTGTCTCACCTGTACCTGCGGCTGAGTCTGAGTCTCAGGAGGAGGAGGAGGAGAGGCAGGAGGCGGAGGAGGAGAGGCAGGAGTTTGGGGATGAGGAGGAGGAGGTAGAGGAGGACGAGGAGAGGGCTCACTCCGCCGAAGCATCGCAGGGGGGTACCTCCAGCTCTACTTCCTCCCCCGTGTGGCTGCGTGGTCCTTCCAGCCTCCCGAAGCGACCAGTGCCCTTTGATAGACGACCGCTCATTCGACCAGACGGAGAGAAGTAAATGGCTCTCTCTACTCTCATATTTCTTTTCTTTTGTATCTTCAATATTTCAACACGTATTGATAATTCATTATTACACTTGTGCAGGAACTGGAAGAAGGTTGGAGAGGGTGACCACTCACGCCATGTAAACGGCGTCCTTGGACTTCTGATCAAGGAGAAATTCCCTGGCATGGTCACTTTGGGCGAAGTAACCGAGCCAGCATACACGTGGGCCCACTACGTAGCTGCGCCGGACACCCGTGACAGGGAGGGAAGGGAGTTTCCCAATAGAGCCGAGCGGGTGAAGGCCGAGCTGTGGGTAAGTTCCTTTCGCACTACATTAGTCAATACTAATTTCATGGAAATTATTGAACTAATGACTGGAACCGTCGCGTCTATATGCAGGATTTCTTTAGATGCGAGGCAGGCTTCGAGGGTACGGCAGCTACTATCGTCGACAAAGCTGCCAAGAAGCTTGTGAAGGATATGCACTATGAGGCACGCGTCCAAGCCGTCATCAAATATCACGCGGAGCACCTTGGAGAGAAGGTGACAAAAAAAGATGCTAGGACCAAATATCTGACCCACGAGCAATACCTGTAGGTAAAGTACATTAATGCTTATTATTCCTTAGATTACTAGCACTTAATTTCTTCTTCTTATATATGATGTACTTGATTATTTAGGTGCCTTCGAGATGGTGCGCCCAACACCTTGAGTGCTGGGAGCAAATCGTGGAGAGGTGGTGCACTCCCGAGTGGGCGGCGAGTCACGAAGCTGCCCGGGAAAGGCGATTGTTGATGCAAGGCGCACCACACCATCAGGGCAACCTCACCCTGATTGGTTACGTGGCTAGATGGGTATGCAATAACATCTGTGTCTTCCCAAGCTCAGTTCTTCTTAATTTCTGTGCGGGCGCCCCCTTTATGAATCTTCTTGCTTTCTGTTGCAGTCGGCAAAAAATGATGGTTAGCCTTGCTCCCAGTTCAAGGCATATGCTCTGGCCCATAAGTCAAAGGCGTTGCACGGGGTTGCTTATGATCCGAATGACCCGGCCTCAGCGTACACCAATGAGAACGTCAAGGCTCGCCTGGATGGATACACATCGATGGCAAAGGAGATCCACGGGCAAGACTTTGATCCAAGCGAGCATGACCTTGACGGGGAAGTGGTGATGAGGGCGGGAGGAGGCAAGAAACATGGCCGCTTTTGGATTGGTGACGGCACACTCGATACGGCCTCCACTCCCTCTCTCTCTCAGCTCAGAGCTCGGAGCACGAGCTCAAGTCCGGCTATACGCCCTCGCCTAGAGCCTACACGGATTGCGATGACCGAGCTCTAGGTTAGTTCTATTTCATTCATCCTCCACAGTCTTTACATGCTTTGCATTGGAACGACGATGAGATTGCGATGACAAACTGTAGGCCTAGCTGGATGAAGAAAGGAGACTCCGACAGGAATTGGAGAGAAGGCAAGAGGCCGAGAAGATAGCGCTCGAGGAGAGGATGGCGGTAGAACGAGTCCAGTGGTACGATCTTATGAAGAGTGTTTATGCTGCAATTGGCCAAACTCCGCCACCGATGCCAACCCCTCCTCCTCCGCATGCTCCACATACTCCCCACACTCCTGTGAGTTCGTTTATAACCTTCTAATCACCATTATTACCCTTTCTATAGCCATAGAGTGTTGTGTAACTATCTTTTCCTTTGTGCAGCATCCGTCGGCGGGATCGAATGATCCTGGAGCTGGATCTTCGCGAGTAAGCCCAAGCAACCCTCATGGTACTCCGTCGTCAAGGAATTTGCCCCACTGAACTATGCAGTGATGTTTGTGATGTCTGAACTATGGAGTGAACTTTGCAGTGATGTTTGTCATACCGTTCTGAACTTTGCATGTGTGATGTTTGTGATGTTTGTCGTGATATGTGATATGTGATATGTGAACTATGTTTGTGATATGTGATCTGCTAAATGTGAGTTGCTGTGATCTGCTGTGATATATAAACTGTTTTGAATTGCAGGGATTTCTGAAAATACAAATAAAAGAAAATATTTGCTGTGTACTTCGCCGAGTGTTACACTCGGCAAACAAAGATATGCCGAGTGCAACACTCGGCAAAGCCACCATGTGGCGCAAGCCTATGCAATCTGGCATTTGGGTTGCTAGAATGCACAGGCTTTGCCGAGAGTCGAAACAACGGCACTGGGCAAACGTGCGCCACGTGGCCGAAGCCTGTTCAATCTGGTATTCCAATTTTTCCAAGTTTTGCCGAGTGTCGCCACTCTGGCACTCGGCAAAGTTTGCCGAGTGTCCTGTCTTGACACTCGGCAAAGAGGGTCTAACGGTCATCTTAACCGTTTACGTCGTTTTTTTGTGCCGAGCGTCCACTTTGACCGTCGGCAAACTGTTTGCCGAGTGCCTGATGGAAAACACTCGGCAAACATGCCTTTACCGGTAGGCTGTACGCCGAGTCCTGTTTGCCGAGTGTAACACTCGGCAAACTGTTTGCCGAGTGCTTTTGCTCCTTCGCCGTGTGCCTGTGGCGCACGACAAAGTGATAGAATCCGGTAGTGATGTGTATATGATTTGTAATCGATCGTATCAACCATTATGATGGCTTAGTGATGTATATATGTATCATAAGTATATACAAACCTACAATTTTTATTATGTATTCTCATATATTTTCTGCTCAAAATTTTGATATATATATATATAGTATATTTTATTTTTTAAAATGTAACCCAGCCGTATCCCCCTATTAGACCCTGATACGGTAGCAGTCGGACGGTACGCAACGCAATTTGCGTGGGTTCTAAAAGAAGCTTGTGTGCTGAGACTTCTGGTACCATCTCTTTCTTGACCTTTGAAACCTGTGCACAGGCTAGGACGGTAAACCAAAATACGAAGCATGCATGCCTGGATCACTCTTTTTTTTCCTTATCGTCGGTCCTCCAAAACTTTTACAAATCTCACTCACTTAAAATTATATCTTATTTAATCTAAAATTATAATTTTAAAAATATATAGTTTTGATAAATAAGTTATTGTAATTTTTATCTATTTGTTATAGTAGAATGAAGTGGGGATAAGATAGTTAAATATTGATCTAAAGGCTTAGAAAAATAATTGAGAGTTACGAAATTTAAAACAATTAAGAAATAGACAATTCCATACATTATCCATAATTGTCCACGCATAAATATAAGACGTACGGTTTTGGTGCTCCATGTCTAGGCAAAGAGAGCGACGCTGCTTCGCTCAATAATTGGCGTGAGAAACCAGACCAACTCGATCAATCGATGTCAAGTAGTTACTAAGGCCGATGGATCGCGACGCTGCTTCGCTCATATAGATGGAGATCGACGTTGTCGATGTATGGTATACGGGGGTACCGGTGATCGTACCCGTACAGCACGTATTTGTACGGTAGCGGCACAGTGACTCGGATCAGCTTGGACTCCGGACACAGGTTTACCTAGGTTCAGGCCCCCGAGATGGGTAATAGCCCTACATCCTGCTCTGATGGAATTGATACGTGGTCCATCGTACAAACGATTACAAGGAGAACTCGGCGAGTAGGGAACTCAGCGAGATCGGGTTACAAGGGGAACTCGACGAGTAGGGAACTCGGTGAGATCTAGGCTAGGGCTATTGATCTCGAAGGTGGCTAGATGACTAGGGCTTCTAGATCTGATTCAGCTTGTCCCCCAAGAGGGGGGTCTAATACTACTTATATAGGCGGAGTAGGGTGGTAACCTTGCACAGAGTCCTCGTAGTACACGAGTCGGACTCCTTCCTGTTACCATAACCAGAGTCCTCGTAGTACACGACTCGTACTCCTTTCTGTTGACGTGTCGGATGTTGCCTTCCTATCCTGACAAGGATTCAATGACTTGAAGCCTACGCTTCCCTTGGAATGGGCCTTCGGGTCACAGCTTCCTCCTGGAGGCCCAGTGATGAACTTGTGGCCCGGCCACAAGCCCAGGGTGGTAGTACTACCCATCATCAAGCCCCCCATCATTATGCGTGATGAAATCGAGATGGGTTCAGGTCAACTCGAGTTGTGGTCGAGTTTGTTGTACTCGGAATGTTGCCTTCGGCCTTCCCGAGTTGTAGAACTCGGCCAGCTTTAGTCCATTTTTGCAGTCTGAACGTGTCCGGCGGAATTCACGGATGGTGATGTCATGATTTCACTTTACGTATTGTCAAAGTGAGTTTACCCATACCTAGTAACGATCGCGATTTTCCCGGCGTAGTGCGCCGAAGTGTCAGGACGGTTGCGATTTTCCAATTTTCCAGGCGTAGTGCGCTTTAAATGCCATGGCAGAGGGCCATATTATATTACTTCCTTCCTCTCTTCCATTCGCTTTTCGTGCTTTCCCAGTGCTTCATCTTCCTTTCTTCCATCCAGTGCGGTAAAAACCTCATTGCCGATCGCTCAAGCTTTGCATCTCCTTTCCCACCGGAAAGTCATTTCGTGCTTCCAATGGATACCCCAACTTGCGAGGAGAGAGTGGCGGAGACTGAGCCGGAGGTGGTGGAGCTGACGGAGAGTCCTGTCGCAGCTCCAGCGGGCGACATTCCTTCGTCGGCCGTCGTGGCCCGAGACCCTGCTCGCGGCAAGGCGCCGGCGGCCGCCGAGGAGAGCAGACCGAGCCTCTGCCCTGGAGTGGGCGGGCTTCCTCTGTCCCGTGTTACCAGAGAGGACCTTTCCCGGATGGTGGCGGAGGGAGAGCTGCCTGGATCGGTGGGCTTCAAGCTGCCCGCTAACGAGGACTCGCCTTTCTCCCCGGAGGAAGACATGGTCGTCTTCCTGGACTTCTTCAGGTGTGGACTCGGACTCCCAATGTCCGAGTTCCTCCGTGATGTTCTCTCTTTCTTCGAGATCGAGCTGGTAAGCATCCCGCCCAACTCGGTCTTCTTCCTTGCTGTCTTTGTGCATCTTTACCAGGCTTTTGTCGGGACAAAGCCGGACGTCGAGTCCTTCCGATTCTTCTACACCTTGAAGATGTCGGCAGTGGGTCAAGTCCACAGTGCTTGCCGCTTCTCTCTTCGTGAAGACACGAAGTCGAGCTACATCCCCTTCTCCCTGAAGGACTCGTGGGGGAAGTGGGCCTCAAACTGGGCCGTCTGCTCCCAGTCCTCGCATGACCCGATGATGCGGTGCGAGGTCCCGATCCCACAAGAGTTGTGGAGGGATCAGCTGTGATTGACACAGTGAACCCGAGCCGTTAAGGACCGCATTGGCGAACTGCGCCGGAGCGGTTTGACGGCCGTACATGTGGTCGGCGACTTCATCACTCGGCGCATTGTGCCACTGGGGGTACGGCATCTCCCCGGGTGGGTAGATGAAGTTGGTCTTCTGCTGGTTGACGAGAGTAAGCTTCTCGACTTCTCTTTTATTCTTCTCTTCTGACAACTCGGCGTGCTGCCTGATCCTTTTTGTGTCTTTGGCAGAGTTGGTTCAAAGCCGAGTTGACGACTTGTTCAAGGCCGAGCGCGGTGATGACGGATCCCGGGCCTCGCCTTGGGATTCTCGGGTTCATCTGGAGATCGAGTCGCTCACCTTCAGGGCTGAGGAGGCCAGGGCCATGATTGTCTTGGTAGGAATTCCTTCTTTATATGTCTCCACATTTGTGCATTCGAGTTCCTGTCCAGCACTTATCTGTGTTGTTTTGTGCTTAGCGCCCCTTCCTCAGGACCGGCCCGTGGGAGGGCGCTGGTGTTTTTGTCGAGGAGTCGATGCATCTTGGGGCGGTTCGTACCCGGAAGGTTCCGGCTTCGAAAGGCAAGAAGCCATCTGCCATCTCCAGTGGCAAGAATCAAGCCACCCCGGTGAGTTTCTTTCCTTTTGCATTCTGTAAAAGGGAGGCTTCGACTTGTTCCATTTGAGTCCTTGATTCTGGACCTCTGGACAGTGGTATACCCTCAAGCGGCCTCCTAGCTCGTCGACTTCCCAAAGGGCGGTGAAGAAGGTGGCTCTACCTAGCTCGAGGTGAGGTTTTGTCCTTGTTCTTTTCCTTACATTGTGTTCTTCTGCTCGAATCTTGAACTTTTGGCTTTACTTTAGTTTCGTGCCCGTCCCCGCGGTGTTACCACCGAGTTCCCCTTCCGCACGGCGGGAACTCGTGGTGATTCCTGTGGTGGAGCCTGTCAACGTCCAGGGGCCTTCAGGAGGAGATGCTGGGTCCTTTGGTGAGAACCCTTTGGTGGGGGTGCCACGGGATTTGGTGGCCTGTGCCGCTGGAGTGAGGGAGCCCGGACTTGCTAGTCCGGAAGCCGTTCCTGAAGTCGACGACGGCGAGTTGAAGCGCCCTCTGCCTCGCAACGAGTTCAGGACGTACATCGACTACGCTTCGATTTGGCTGAAGGTAGGTGGTCCTTAACTTTCTGACTTCCTTGTCTTTGTAATTTCTTCTTCAAGAGTCTTAGTCCATTTCTGTGCCTTGTATCAGCGTGTGACCGCTGCCTATTATGCCAAAGAAGAGACCCTTCTCAGCCGGGTTTGCGAGGGTGAAAGGAGATCTCAAGACTTTGAGCCGCGAATTCCCAGATGAACGTCTAGCTGGCTTCTGCAACCCGTCGTGCGGAGGAGGCTGAAACTCGGGCCGGGCAAGCCAATGAACTCGAGACATTGAAGGTCGCCAATGCCGAGTTGAAGGAGCGACTCTCCTCGGTCACGGCCCGTGCTGAGGCGGCTGCGGCTTCGGCTAAGTCGGCGACAGATCTTCACCACCGTGCAAGTTGGGAACTCGAGGGGGTGAAGAAGAATGCTGATCTTCTGCGCGAACGGCTGTAGGCGCACACTCGAGCCGCCGTGGAAGCTTGCTCCATCCTCGATCACGTCATGGAGAGCCTGAAGTTTGACCGCCGCCCTGAGTTCGCGGGTACTGCCCTGGAGGACTTACCGAAAGTCGTCGCCGAGTACCGGGTGCGCCAAGATGACTTCGTTGCTTTTATCAAGGAGGATGCCTCCGCGGAGGCGAAGAATATGGCCAATGCGGCCATATCTTATGCTCTAGCTTTGGCTAAAGACTTGGCGCCAGAGCTTCCTTCGAACCTGCTAGAGTTTGATCTTGGTGAGCCCCCGCAACCCAGAACGGAGGATGCACGGATCGAGTACTGGCGCGAGCCGGTAGCAAAGTTCCTCAGTGAGTCCGGCTTCAAGGTGGTTGAAGATGTCCCCACCGTGTCCGGAGATGGTGAGGAGCTGATGAGTCTGGGCAGGAGGATTAGGCTTGTCCTCTTTTTGGTTGTACGCTTTTGCTATGTAGAGAACTTTGAATTATGCCATCTAGTACTGTGTTTGTTTTGTCGTCTTATGCTTCGATGCCATAAGTTCCTTTGTTGTTTTTGTGAACCATGTTGCCATAGGACTTCATAATGTGCTATATGTCCTGAGCCCCCCGACTGTTTATGTGAGTTAGCCAGAACTCGGATGAACAGTCTGAAAAAACTTCGCTGTAGTAGTCCTCGACTGTTTGTACGAGTTAGCAGGAACTCAGATGAACAGTCCGAAAAAACTTCACTGTAGTAGCCCTCGACTGTTTGTGTGAGTTCCTGCTAAAAAAACTTCGCTGTAGTAGCCCTCGCCTGTTGTTGCGAGTTAGCAGGAACTCAGATGAACAGTCTGAAAAAACTTCACTGTAGTAAGTAGGTGTGTACTCGGACCTCGGGGTAGGTTGCCGTAGTCGGGGAGGCGAAACAAATTGTGGAACTCGTGCCATGCCTAGCCCCACGTAGATGCAAGGTAGCTGTCCGCCGTTGCATTTGTGAGGCGGCGACCCGAGTTAAGAAACGTCGGTTATTTGTCGTGCTTCGGATGGATGCAAGGCGCTGATGCCACCATACCCGGGGCCAAGAGTTGAGTTGTCGAACTCGTGCTCGAGGAAGCCCCCGGGCGAATACTGGGCATTGTGCCTGTGTGCCTGTTGGTGGGGGAACAACTTAGAGTTGAGGAACCCGTGGGGAGTCTGGCCCCTGGACGGTATGGCAAGGCTTGTGGACAGCTAACCAAACCCGGGGCGGCGAAACGGGGCGCGAACCCGTGTACATGCCAGCCCCCGAGTGCATATGAGGCGATCATACGGCGACCAAACTCTAGGAGGCAGAACGAGTCGCGAACTCGTGTTCGTGCTGTACCCTGAGTTGTCGAACGCTTGTGTGCCGCCAGGGAGGGGGGTGAACCGAGGTGTAGACTCGTGTATGTGCCAGCCCCTGAGCTATTGGCAAAGCGCGTAAGAGGTGCTTTAGTACCATTGTGAAGCCATGATGTGATGGAAGCCGAAAGACTGTAAGTAAAGATACTTCTTTCGTAGAGTTACGGGGTAAAAGGTTGAGTCATCTGGGTTATAGCTCCCGGGAAGCTCTTAAACATAGTACTTGGAGAGTTGATCGATGTTCCATGTATTGCGGAGGATGGACCTGTTGTCAGCAAGTTTGAAAGCTCCTGGTCGCGGGCTGGCGACGACGGTGTAGGGTCCCTCCCACTTGGGCGATAATTTGTTTCTATGCTGAGTACACTGGACCAATCGTAGGGCGAGATCACCGACTTCAAGGTGTCGATGCTTGATGTTGCACTCGTGGTACCGGCGTAAGTCCTGTTGATATTTGGCCGCCCGCAAGTGTGCACAATCACGAATTTCTTCCAGGAAGTTAAGATCATCGATCCGCTGTGCAACTGCCTCGTCTTCGAGTGCTGCTTGACGCAGGGGGACTTCAATCGGATCTCGCATGGGAGGACCGCCTCAGCCCCGTAGACGAGGGAAAATGGGGTCGCTCCGGTAGCTCGACTGGCTGTGGTCCGATGTGCCCATAGAACGTTGGGCAATTTGGTTACCCAAGACTTGGCGTGACATTGTAATGTGTCATATACCCGTTTCTTGATCCCGTTGAGTATGAGGCCGTTAGCACGTTCGACTTGGCCGTTGCTCTGGGGATGAGCGATGGAGGCATAGCAGACGTTGGCGCCATAGGACTCACAGAAGGCGATGAAGTCGGCAGATGCAAATTGTGGTCCGTTGTCGGTAATTATCCGGCTGGGTACTCCGAAGCGGGTAAAGATGTTCCGCTGCATGAATCTTTGTGCTGCTACCGTAGTTGTGCTGGAGAGTGATTCTGCCTCGATCCATTTGGTGAATGTGTCAATGGCGACCATTAGGAATTTTTGACCCCTGCGTCTGGCAGGAAAGGGTCCAAGGAGATCCAGTCCCCAAGTCGAGAAAGACCATGATAATGGTATGGTTTGAAGAGCTTGGGCTGGCTGATGTGTTTTTTGTTTATGAAACTGACAGGCCTTGCATTTTTGGACCAAGTCGGCCGCATCACGCAGCACAGTCGGCCAGTAAAATCCTTGTCGAAATGCCTTGCCGACTAATGTGAGATACGCGGAGTGGGCGCCGCATAGCCCACTGTGGATTTCCTCGAGTAGCTGCTTGCCTTCATTGATAGGTATGCATTTCATAAGTACGCCAAGGGCTCCCTTGCGGTATAAGGTGTCATCGATCATCGTGTACTACATTGCTTTGCGGGAGATCTTCTTGGCTTGTTCCTCTTCAGCTGGTTTGAGTTTGTTAAGTAAATAATGGCGTATTGGGTCCCGCCAGTCTGTGCTCTCATCGAGTAGGGCGACGACGTCGCCAGCAACCCCTTTGGGGGCGTCGATCTGAGAGGTTCCGTTCTGCTCATAAGTATCGCAAGGGGTGGGAGTATTCTTTTCGTCGATCATGACTTTGACGGACGGTTTGGAGAGTTGTTCGACGAAGACGCTGGTTGGGGGGGGCGATCAACTTGAGGCGACCCAAGCTAAGGCTTCGGCAATGCAGTTGTCCCTTCTGGGTATGTAGTGGAATTCCAGGCCGGTGAATTTTTTCTCCCAGTTCCGTACTTCTGCTAAGTAGGCGGCCATTGTTGGGATTAATGGCCTAGTAGTCTTTGCTGGCTTGTCGAATGATGAGTTGTGAGTCGCCTTTCACGGTTAGGTAACGGATACCAAGAGCTGCGGCAAGTCGGAGTCCGGCAAGGAGACCTTAGTATTCTGCTTCATTGTTGGTGGCTCGGAAGCGTAGCTGGATGGCGTACTGTAGGAGTTCCCCTGTTGGGGCGGTAATGACAACCGCAGCCCCCGAGCCTGCAAGGGTAAGAGATCCATCAAAATATAGAGTCCACACTTTACTTGCATAGTCGCTGTCGACGGGTGCGGTTTCCGGGTCTGTCCATTCAACGACGAAGTCGGCGAGGGCCTGAGACTTGATTGCAATGCGTGGTGTGAACTCGATGTCAAATGCGCCTAACTCGGACACCCATTGAGCAATTCGGCCAGTAATCTCTCTGTTCCTGGTGATGGGGGCCGAGTGGGTAGACGGATGGAACAATTATCTTGTGGGCTTGGAAGTAGTGTTTCAATTTGCGGGAAGCGAGGAGCACTGTGTACAGTAGCTTTTGGACGTCTGGGTACCACTCCTTCGGTCCGTGCAATATTTCACTTATGTAGTAAACAAGTCATTAATTGGACTTTCTCGGTTCCGTCTACTTCTGCTCGTTCGACTACGAGCACCGCGCTAACCGCTCGGGGTCCGCTTTTGGACTTTCTCTGGAGGAACCCATACTGGAGGACTCACCAAATATGCTTTGACTGCCTGGAAAGCCTTCTTGGCTTCTTCTATCCATGCGAAGCCTTGGTGCATGCTGGCGTAAGAGTTTAAAGAAAGGGAGTCCCTTGTCCCCTAAGCGAGAGATGAATCTGCTTAGGGCAACCATAGATCCGGCGAGTTTTTGAATTTGGTTCGTGTTGGCAGGTGATTTCATACTGAGGATGGCTTCAATTTTCTTCGGGTTGGCCTCGATGCCGCGGTGTGAAACCATAAAACCCAGGATCTTGCCTGCCTCGACACCGAACACGCATTTTTCAGGATTCAGCATAATCTTGTTGGTCCGTAGATTATCAAATGTTTCTGACAAGTCGGTGATGAGATCGTTTGCTTCTTTCGACTTGATCACCAAATCATCAATGTAAACTTGCATGTTCCGTCCGATTTGTGCTGCGAAAGCTGTTTGCATAGTCCGCTGGTAGGTGCAGCCTGCGTTTTTCAAACCGAATGGCATTGTCTTGTAACAGAAAGTGCCATAAGGGGTAATGAAGCCAGTATGAGGGACATCTGATTCCCGCATATGTATTTGATGATAACCGGAGTAGGCATTGAGTAGACATAGGTAGGTGCATCCAGAAGTCGAGTCCACAATCTGGTCGATCCGAGGTAACGGAAAATTATCCTTCGGGCACGCTTTGTTGAGATCTATGTAATCGATGCATATACGCATTTGTCTGTTTTCCTTCTTAGCTAGTACTGGGTTGGCTAGCCATGTCGGGTATTTGATTGGTTCGATGAAGTCGGCTTCGGTGAGTTTCTGGAGCTCTGCCTCGATGACCCTGCGTTGTTTCGGGCTGAACCTTCAAAGTTTCTGCTTGACTGGCTTGATTGCCGGATCGATATCCAATTTGTGCTCAGCCACCTCCCTAGGAATCCCTAGCATATCAGACATCTTCTAAGCAAAGACATTTGGGTTTGCCCAAAGGAAGGTGGTGAGCGCGAGTTCCTATTTGGGGTCGAGGATGGACCCGATCTTTACTGTCTTCTCGGGTTCATCCTCGCGGAGTGGGACTCGCTTGATTTCGCTGTGTGGTTGCACCGATAATTTAGGCTTCGACCTGGCCCGCCCTGACCCGTTATCCGAGGGTGAGGAGGACTTGGGGGCCTCGTCTTCTTGTCAAGTGCTGAGGCCGTAATTATAGGGTATGCATAATGAGGGATCACCATGAATTGGACTAGTTGGGGTCGCCCGAGTATAGCGTTGTAGACCATGTCGAAGTCAATGACCTCGAAAACGCATTCTTCTGTGCGGAAGTTGTCTCGAGTTCTGAAGGTGAGAGGTAGCGTGATTTGCCCAATTGGGTCGTGCTTTAGTCCTAGAACAATTCCGTAGAAGCGCTTGATGACGGGCCTGATCGCCGAATGGAGGACCTGCATCTTGTCAAGTGTGGAGATCGGAATAAGGCTGAAAGAGCTACCTCCATCCACCAAGACTTTGTGGAGCATAATGTTGCAGACCCGAGGTGATACGATCAAAGGATATCGCCCTGGGTACAGGCAGTTGTCGGGGCAGTCAGTTGCGTCGAACACGATGGGGGTTTTTGTCCATTTCAGTTTGGAGGGTACAGGGTGTGGATGGATAGCCAGAACATCACGTGATATCTGCTTGGCTTGTCTTTTGGAGTCATATGTGGCAGAACAGCCCCACATGTGATTTGTCTGGAGGTCGACGCATGCGTCGACATGCTGTATTCCGTCGACTTGTTGCAAGTCGAGAGTGTCCGCTAGCCAGTGAGCATCGTTGTGTCGGCGGATGTTGTTGACATGAATATCTTCGTCCTCGGGATAGGCTTCTTTGTCTGGGTTGTCCTGAATGCGGGGTTTGGGTTTGTTGGCCACCTCAGCACCATTTTCCTCTTGAAGTAGTTTGAGGAGTTCACGACACTGAGATTGGCCATGGGACCCACTTCGGTGGTACTTACACTAGTTGTGACGGGTACGCTCTTCTTCTGGTATCCAATTTTTGTCCAAGAGTTCGCCAGCCATATTTCTCTTGGGTTTTGTCTTCCATTTGCTTTGTCGATCGTCTTGGCGATCTGATGCCTCTTTGTCTCGAAAACCAGCGAGTACTGCATCGGGGGATCTTTTCCCCTTTCTTGCTTTCCGACTGTCCCGGGGAGAGCGTCTCGAGTTGTTTTCTGGGGAATGTTTCCATCTATCGCAGTCATCTGAGCTGTGTAAGCCTTGGTTGATCTCAATGTTGTGGAGGCGTTGGTCTTCGTAATTTGCTCGTACTCGAAGAATTTCCATGAGTTCTGCGGTGTTACACGGTTGAGTGGTGTAGACGTGGTCCAAGCATCGTTCGTCTCAGACGGCGGCTTGGAAAGTTTTGAGTACATCAGTGAAGGAGAGTCCTGGGACGATGTTGATCTTACTCTTAAACCTCGTGACGAAGTCGTGGAGGTCCTCATCCCGTCCTTGTCGTATACGCTTGAACTCGGACCTCAAGGTTGAGGCATCACGAGTTGTGGAGAAGCTTTTAATGAACATGTCTTAGAACTGTGCCCAACTGTGGATGGAACCTTCGGGTATGTTCTGAATCCACGCAGCGGCGTCCTCGACGAGGCACACTGGAAGGAGGTTGGCCATTGACGTCGTGTCTCCTCCGGTTGTCAGGATGTCTTGTGTAAATCGGATCAGGAACTCCTTCAGGTCTCCTTTTCTGTTGTACTCCAAATTCTTGCTGGAACGTAGATGCTTGGGTATCTGTGCTCCCCGTAATCTTGGTGAGAGCGTGGGGCAACCGGCGATAATGCCGGGGATGAAGCCTTCGTCTTCTGATGAGTAGTCGGGGTACCGGTCGCGACGGCGGTGGCGGTCTTCATGTTCGTGAGAACGGCGTTGGTCATTGCGATGGTGATCCTCCCAGACAGGATCAACCAGGCGAGCGTAGCGTTTGGTCCTGCCGAGGGACATATTGTCCGTGGCGTAGCGTTTGGTCCTGCCGTGAAAACATGTGGGAAGTCATAGTTGAACCTTTCGGGAGTTAAAATTGAGCGGAGATTTGAGCCATCTCCAGGGAAGGCATCGTCAAGGACATTCGATCCTTGGCTGTTGTGAGGGGAGTCGACCCGACGGGCATGTCGGAGTTCACAACTGTGTTGTCGCATGCTGTGAGGGGAGTCGACCCGACGGGCATGTCGGAGTTCACAACCGTGTTGTTGCATAGCGGAGCGGAGGTGTTTCCTATTGAGATGGTGCCGGAGATCGGCTGGATATAACTTGCTTTGGTGTCGACCGAGTTCGGAAGCGGCTAGTCGAGGTGCGCGCTGGTGCTGGACGCGCCTCAAGTTGATCTTGGTTCGTAGATCGCGTGGATCAGAAGCATAAGGATTGAAACTCGAGCGGCCATGCAGAGTAGAAACTACTCGCAGTGCCACCGGGTGAGTTGGCGCCGTAAGGCGTTGCTGAAGTCGACGAGCTGGAGTGTCAGCATAGCTGTTGCGAGTTCCGAACGAAACATTGTAGAAGTATTTGTCGTCGAAGCCAGTGTACGCGATCTCGTCGGTGAATGTTGTCGGAGTAGATCCAAGCTGACGCAAGGGCCCCACGGTGGGCGCCAGCTGTCGATGTATGGTATACGGGGGTACCGGTGATCGTACCCGTACAACACGTATTTGTACGGTAGCGGGGCAGCGACTCGGATCAGCTTGGACTCCGGACACAGATTTACCCAGGTTCAGGCCCCTGAGATGGGTAATAGCCCTACGTCCTGCTCTGATGGAATTGATACGTGGTCCGTTGTACAAACAATTACAAGGAGAACTCGGCGAGTAGGGAACTCGGTGAGATCGGGTTACAAGGGGAACTCGACGAGTAGGGAACTCGGCGAGATTTAGGCTAGGGCTATTGATCTTGAAGGTGGCTAGATGACTAGGGCTTATAGATCTGATTCAGCTTGTCCCCCAAGAGGGGGGTCTAATACTCCTTATATAGGCGGAGTAGGGCGGTAACCTTGCACCGAGTCCTCGTAGTACACGAGTCGGACTCCTTTCTGTTGATGTGTCGGACGTTGCCTTCCTATCCTGACAAGGATTCAATGACTTGAAGCCTACGCTTCCCTTGGATTGGGCCTTCGGGTCACAGCTTCCTCCTGGAGGCCCAGTGATGAACTCGTGGCCCGGCCACAAGCCCAGGGTGGTAGTACTACCCATCATCAGACGTACTGACAACTCCTTGTTTTCCATATCTAATCTCAAACTTATTTTCCATATGCTCGTCTAACATATCTAATCTCGAACTTATTTTCCATATGCCTATCTGTGCTTCCTTGAAATCATCTGCCAACTCTTTATGTTCTCCATCTTTTAGTTCTTGCATTAAGCTAACCGCCTGAGTGGGAGTTGATCTCCCTCTTCTTTGTTAGCAAGAATGAAGGGAGTTCCAGACAAATCTTAGAACGCATTGTTCTACCTTGGGAATGTAAATCTGTACATGGTAGATTCTTCAATATTGATAGACAAACACTCGGTATCTTAGAATGCTGTCGTGCCCATGTCAGGACGTCAATAGGGAGCCTGATCACCTCCTCATTGATGGCACTACATGTAGTACGCGATTATTCTTTGGTCCCGACAATTTTGAGCTATCTCCTTGTACAGAACGATGCACCCAAACCATTCATATCTAATGATGTTGTTCCTTCCTTGTCTTATGCATAAGTGGTCACCTCCTAATGGAAGCACATCGTGTAGCCATACACATGAACTCCTTGTATTTGTTCTCAGATACATAGTATCTCAACCAATGCAATGAAGGCCCCTTTTTCACCTCAATGTTGCAGACTGTGGACTTAGAGAGGAAATCTTGCTGCCATTCTAATTCTTTTCAACTCCTTTTGTTTCTAAATTGAATCAATCATGATCAGTTATTCCGACCACTTCAGAGCTTTCCTTCCACCCTCTCCCCAATTTCACACTTGAGTTAAAACATTTGTTCATAACAGCTCCTCTCACTCAAATCAACAATCTTGAATCTTGAATTTTCCAAGACTGATGATCGTCTCTACACTTGTCAACTATCCTCCTCCTTTCTTTGTCCCTCCTCTTAGTTACGTGCAGAGCCTATTAAAGCTGAAACACCACAGGAAAAGCCATCTCTAAACATAATAATCTACCCTGGCTTTCCCCTTCCAGAACTAGTATAAAAGTGGATAAGTGATTCCCTTCCGCTATCGACAACCTAGTAGAAGTTCCACCAAATTTGAAGACCTCTAGGAATACAAAGATTGGCCGCAATTTCATCCTCCCCTGCTCTTCTCTACCGTTAGGAATCTCGGGACGAGATTCTTTTAAGGGGGGTAGGTCTTGTGACGACCCATTTCTTAAAACACGATTTCAATACTGATCATTGTGTATGAAGAGATTTCTCACTCAACACATGCATGCATTTGGGTCATTTGGAAATGACTCTGATTAAAAACCCAAGAACATGTTCTGATATCCACTTAAGGTCTAGTTAGGTTAGGTAGTCAGTAACTAATCGTCTGATTAAAATTTTGCTAAATTTACTATACTCTCATCCATGGGTTTTTCTTTGTGAACCAAGCCCACATGGACCCGACCAGAATACCAGCTTGCAATCATTAGCTCACAAATTATTTATTAGCATGTTTAGCTAAATCTGCTTATCCTTGTGCACTACTACAGAACAGGTCATCTCTGACGGGCAGGAACAGCCCACCTGTGACGGGTGGAGCGCCCGTCAGGAACTAGTCGTCAGTGATAACATATGTTACCACTGACGGGTGCACCCGCCCGTCACAGATAACACATTTCCTCTGACGGGCAGGAAACACGGACCCGTCACATATGACCAGTTCGGGGGACGCCATGGAAGACCTGTAGTAGTCATCACTGACGGGCGAAGTATTATGCCCGTCAGTGATGACTCACATCACTGACGGGCGAAGTATTATGCCCGTCAGTGATGAATCACATCACTGACGGGTGAAGTATTATGCCCGTCAGTGATAACATTTTCAGAGGCGCAAAAAAAGCCCTACCCGGGCAGTGCCGGGTAGGGTTTCACTAAAATGGCTGTAACTTTTGCATACGGTGTCCGTTTTGGGTCCACGACCACTCAAAATGACCGTATCGACGAGGCGCATCTGATAAACTTACACGTCTTTAGACCTGTACAATTTTTCACCTCCAAATTCGCTCTCTAAGACTGACTTTTGCCCCTCCGAACGAAATGTCGCCTCTTTCGACCCTCCGTTGAACTTCTTCCCGAGCTCCAAATGCAGTAATCTTTGCGTATTCTGAACCGTGAGGGAGTAGAGCTACTAGAAAAAAATACAAGAAAAATTTTAAAAATAAAAAAATTTCACTCCAAATTCGGCCTACCGAATCCTCCGAACGAATAATCTCGCTACCGAACCCTCCGTTCCCTCCGTTGAACTTCTTCCCGAGCTCCAAATGCAGTAATTTTTGTGGATTCTGAACCGTGAGGGAATAGAGCTGCTACAAAAAAATACGAGAAAAAATTTAAAAAATAAAAAATTTAGGCACTAGTAGAAGGATGAGAAGGAAGAGAAGGGTGGAAGGGAGGAGAGGAGGGTGCTCACCGTGACTCCATGGAGTTGGAGAGGAGAAGGGGCCGGTAGTGGGCATGAGGATCTGACAGTGGGATGCTTGAGGAGGGTGCTTCTAGGAAGGAGAGGAGGAGAGGAGGAGGGTGGAAGGGAGATGGAGAGAAATATGGATCTGGATTTGAGTGGAGTTGAGTGGAGTGCGCTGCACTGAGGTGAATTATATACCCGGCGGGATTCTACAATTTCGGGTTTTGAAATTTCGGAGTTGGGTGGGATTCACATCACTGACGGGTTAACTTTTTAACCCGTCAGTGATAAGTGAAAAATTTTGGGTTTTCAAATTTCTGAGTTGGCGGGATTCACATCATTGACGGGCAAACTTTTTGCCCGTCACTGATATTCTTGACATCTCTGACGGGTCTACCTTCATGCCCGTCAGTGATGACTTTTCGTGAAATCTCGTGTTTCCGCTGAAGTCATTACTGACGGGCAGACTTTTGTGCCCGTCACTGATATTTCGACATCTCTGACGGGTCTACCTTCATGCCCGTCAGTGATGACTTTTCGTGAAATCTCGTGTTTCCGCTGAAGTCATTACTGACGGGCAGACTTTTGTGCCCGTCACTGATATTTCGACATCTCTGACGGGTCTACCTTCATGCCCGTCAGTGATGACTTTTCGTGAAATCTCGTGTTTCCGCTGAAGTCATTACTGACGGGCAGACTTTTGTGCCCATCACTGATATTTTGACATCTCTGATGGGTCTACCTTCATGCCCGTCAGTGATGACTTTTCGTGAAATCTCGTGTTTCCGCTGAAGTCATTACTGACGGGCAGATTTTTGTGCCCGTCACTGATATTTCGACATCTCTGACGGGTCTACCTTCATGCCCGTCAGTGATGACTTTTCGTGAAATCTTGTGTTTCTGCTGAAGTCATTACTGACGGGCCGACTTTTGTGCCCGTCACTGATATTTTGACATCTCTGACGGGTCTATCTTCATGCCCGTCAGTGATGACTTTTCGTGAAATCTTGTGTTTCTGCTGAAGTCATTACTGACGGGCCGACTTTTGTGCCCGTCAGTGATGACCTGAAACGGAACATCTGATAGAGTCACCACTGACGTGTATCCGGCTGCCCGTCAGTGATAAGTGATAAGTCTGACGGGCTTTTTCCTGCCAGTCAGTGATAAGATATAGTGGATGACCTTTTTTGTAGTAGTGGTGTCAATTCCTAGTGGTCATCTTTCTCCTTGATCATTAGCCCACGAAACAATACTAGTATTATGCTTAACTTGGCAGCTCCACCGGCCTCCCTTTCTCCCCTATTCCCCATTTTCTTCCTCCTGCCGACCTCTCCAAGGTAGCACACCCCTTTTTGCTTTTCTTCTTCTTCGAGCTGTCCGAAGCCCCCTGCCACCTCTGCTCCTCCGCCTCACCAGTCCCAACTCCGATGCCGGCCAACCGAGCACTCCTGGAGCCCCCCCTACGAACCAACGCCACCCTCGCCGGCTACCACCCCGCGCTGGCGTCGGACCAAACCGCCACTTGCGGATCCGAGCTGCCACCCGCCGCCCAGGTCGCCGTCGGCCCTCTGCAGCAGAGCCCCGCCAGTCATCCTCCTCGTGCAACCGAACCGCCCACGGCCGCTTCGCCTCCCTCCACAGTCCCGCCCGAGCGCCACCCCCGATGCCGCTGCCTCCTCGTTTGCTCCCGCCGCTCCCCATCGCAGCGCCCAGGCCCAAGCACGCCGGTGCCGCGTCTCGGCCTCCCAAAGCTCCCTTTCCCCGTCTGCCTTGCCGAGCTCGCGAGCGACCAAGGCGTCGCCCCCTCTACACCCGCCGCCCCTACCTCCGAGCCTTAGCCATAAGGACCATCGCCGCCAGCTACAGCCCTTCCGCCGCCCCGCCCATCTTCCACAACCGCCGTAGCTCGTATTCACCAACGGCGTCGTCACCATCGCCTCCGAGCTCTCGTCGCCGAGCTCGGGAGCGGTCACGCCTTGGTCTTCCCCAATCCGCCGTGCAACTCCTCGTCGCTTCCAAGGGTCGCTCGTCTCCGTCCTCGCCAACGTCGGCCCCAAGCCCGAGCTCGCCACTGAAGGCTCGCCGCCTCCCCATTGGGCCACCTCGTTGTCGCCGTCCCCGATGTCCTCAACACCACCGGAGCTTCCCGCCACACTCCACCAAGCTCCACCGCCCTCAAGCCGAGCAGGAGCTGCCCACCATCGCCAGCACCAACCGCCGCCACCAACGGGGTGAGCTCCGCTCACCTCAGACCACCTTTCCTTGCTAGCTTGCTCCTCCGTAGTTTTTCCCTTCGCCGCCAGCTATTGCAGTCAATTATGTGCTAGACATGGTAGAATCGAAGTAATGGGAGCTTAGTCTAACTTCAGCCTAATATGCTCGTTAATGTACTGTTCTAATGGCAGATGTACTACTAATTGGGTTACTCAATGCATTGATTTAATAACCTGTTAATCATTTGCTGCTATGCATACACGTGAGTCCGATTAATACCACTCTGATCATTCATCAGCACCGTTACTACACTGCCGCTTGGTCCTGTTAAAACATGAGTAATACCCCAATGATCACTGTTAGCTTAATTGACCGGTTAAGACCAAATAATTTCCGACACCCCAAGGATAGAGTTGTTCACTGATGACTGTTTAGTGCATCTAATGATCAAGATATCCGGGAAAGACTTTAACACATTGCTACACTAATAACTAGTTGGCCAACTACAGTTAATAACCAATCGTTAGCTAGCATCTAACATATTGCTATTTTCATACACATCCAAAGGCAAGACCATAGCTAAGACAGGATTAGTTAAAGCTAGGCTTGGTTAGTGCAACTAATACACTCGTTACGCCAGGAAAATAAATAATTATTGTGGTAATATTAGAGATGCTTAGCTAATCCAAATTATTTGGATGCAGGATCAACTAATCAGTGTGCCTTACCGTAGAGACACAACTAATAAGTTTGATCATTAGTCCTCAGTGAGATTCATACCTATACACGCATATATAGCTAGCTAATGCAACCATGATCTGTTGCATCTGATTAATACTACTCCCGTTGTCAATTAGCAACATTAAGAAACTAAAGATGATCTATTGAATTAATGACCAAGATAAGTGAGCTATCTAATGCCAATACAATTAGCCATGGGTTAGCATAATTAGTACACTGTTATAATCAGTTTTCCCGCTACGGCAGATTGAACCCACATTACAATACTAAGGAAAATAAATAAGAAAAAAGAAAAGGTATATCAGTTTGACTCTACATGTCATTCTCGGTAGGAATATTTTAAGTTGATATAAAGATATTTAATCTGATATTCTTTACTGAGAAGAAGGCAGGAAATACTAAAATTTGATTAGATTTCAAGACTTTGTAGAAAATACATCCGAACTCCAAATGAAATGATTCTTTCGCACAAATTCACCTTTATACTTGTATAATTTAATAATGCCACTGTTTTTCCTGATGCTGTAGTTATACATTCCAGAAATAACTATATTGCCCTTTAGACTTAATAGTAAATATAAATACTAGAGAATCTAGCTTAACAGTCAAACTTAAAATGCTTGGTGTCATAATTCGTCTAAGGACCAGTATATAATCATGACATCATGCTCTCACATGCGATAGCTATGAATAATTTTAAAAAGTTACAAATCACTCTCAAGTTTAACTGTGAACACCTTAAAAATATTATAACTTGAACTATAGAACTCCAAACTAAACAATTCAAATTGCGTTAGCTTTGTAATAGAATTTCCTACATATTAGAGTGAATTTCATACCTTTTTATCCTTTTAAGCCTTGCTGGTTTTGATTTATGCCTTTTGTCGCTTTTTCTGGTTTTTGGGTATCGTTTCAATAGAATCGTGCAACAAGGGTAATTCTGGAGTTGTTTCCCAACAAGCTCGCGGTCTCAAACAACCAGGCAAGCTTGCTCGCTTGTTGAAAATATTCTAGTTATTCTTTTACTATGCTTGGTTGATTGAATGATGCTTGTGATGTGTGAAACTACTAGCATGAGCAGGTGCTGTCTTTGCTCGTGGTCAAGGATGTGCCCGGACAACCTATGGTGGACGCTGACGTGAACCTGGACATAGCCTGCCGGAAGCTTCATGATCATTACCTGGAGATGTCGAACAGGCCGTTCCCAGATACAAGAGTCGGCCTCATGCTTTTCTTCAAGGAGGAGCATTTCAAGCACCGTACCGGATATATGTTTCCCGTGGAATTCACAGACATCTTCAACATGATGCACTTCCGTGAGTTGGACGCCAGTCTCATGAGATGCTTCACGCTGTAAATCCTTACAACACAGCACCATTTTATTTTATCACCGCTAAGTGCCTGCAATATAACTCGTTCTTCTCCTATACTCAGATACATGCTTGATCTGAGCGAAAGAAGAAAGTTGAAGAACTCTGTGGGGTTCGGCGACCCACATTTGATCTCGGCCCAAAGCATCGCGGCAAATAAGAACATGGTGCGGGATTATGTCGTGCATTTACTCCATGAGTAGTCCGCGCGAGATCACATCCAGGTTGCCTATAACATTGGGTAAGCCACATCCTTTGCAAATTCTTATGGTTCGATGGCTAAATATGTAATAACTTCATATCGTATAACCAGGGGCCATTGGATCCTCCTCGTGATCGTGCTGAAATGGAATAATGTATATTACCTTGATTCCATGAAGCGTAGCATTGACGAACGCAAGCAAGGGTACTTGGACATCATGCATCTACTAGACGAGTGAGTACCAAAACTTTCGACTTCATCCATGCCTATTCTTTCTTCTTCACAAAGGAAAAGATGGTTCGATGCTAATTGTTTTGAATCACCTAGAGCGTTTGACACGTACGTCAAACAAGAAGGGAGGCACAAGGAAGGAGTGCCCGTCGAGTTACACCATGACTCCAAGTTTAAGGTATTCCGTAATGTCCTTGACTCCTCGAACTAATGCTATCAAACTTCTGCCCTCTATACCTAATCGATATCCCTTTTGTAGTGCCGGCAACAACCCGAAGGGACCGACCTCTGTGGGTATTACGTGTGTTTCCACATGCTAGCCCTTTGCAGCAACCCAAAGTACGATGATCTAGCGGTACGAAACCATCGCCACTATTAATGTCTAGTGTTTAATCATGCTATTCACCCTGAGTGTAAGCCTCATGTTTTTAGGGAGGGGTGAAAACCATGGCAATCAAACAGTTGGAAGATATGGACATCGCCCAGATCTGGTCGCACATCGCTAGCTTCCTAAACAACGAGGTCATTAGTCCTGAAGGACGATTCAGTTTCGTGGCGGCAATCTAGAAACTTAAGATTGTGATTAGTTAGATCATTACTTAGGTTTCTAGTTAGGTCATTAGTTACAAAGCATTAAACTTTGTAATTATCTATCCAACTTGTGGTTTTAAATGATAAGTACACTTGATATTTTTAAATGTCTTGTTCATTTTTCCTCTCACTGCTAACGTAAGTGGGTGTGACATAACTATAACTTTTTCTTGTGAATGTCACTGTTTTACAAATGAGACTTCTTTATTAACAGATATCGTGAATGGAGGCTTCGGCGAGTGGCTCTATTCATATGAAGAACTTAAGAGAGGTCTAGTTTTTTGAAGTTGATCGATATCTTCGCTGTGAATTAAGTACATGACTCAAGTGAACATGTTTTGTAATATTATTTGTATGCGTATGTATGTGAATGTTTGTAGTTTATGTCTTGTGGTCGATGCGAGAATGAATGATTGAAGTGTGCTATATAAATCTGTTGTGCGTGCTGTGATTTGGATATATATATAAATCTGTTGTGCGTGCTGTGATATATCATATATATGAACTGTCTGCTTTTTCAAGGAGGCTAGTAAATCAGGCAAAATAATGTCTATTTAAAAACATATCCGAGGCGGTTACAACTAAACAACCGCCTAGGATATGTACTTCAACCGCCTCCGATAAGAGTTTATCCGAGGCGGTTTACGCGTTTTAACCGCCTCGGATGAGCTCTTATCCGAGGCGCTTGCATAACCGCCTCTGATGCATGCCTCCATATCCGCAACCACTCCATGGAGGCGGGTGCTATAACCTCCTCGGATATGCCATTTTAACTGTCTCGGATATCGATTTTTTGTACTAGTGGATCATCCCCTCTCTGTGAATCTGTATCATAGCTTTGCAATCTTTCTTTGTTGATTTTTGAACCCCATCGGACCGCTTGCCTTTGTGAAATGAACGTACGAAAAACAATCAAGTAAAAACTAGACAATCTCTAGCATACGTTATATTGATTGAAATATTAAACACTAAAACACATACTACGCATGAGCATATGTAGTCGATGGATGTGATGTTGCCACAAACATTTTTGACTCGTTTCCAAATTCTAATACCAAATCCTCTTCTCAAGATATCCAAGTTATAAAACTAGAAGGCATCAGTTTCAGTATAAAAATTTTGGCCTTCAAAAGGATCTAAAATCTGTGGATTGCAGTACTCCATGGGTATGGCTCCAGCAGCATTTCTGAGGCCATTCCGATTATTCATATTGGAAGTATCACTAATTAAAAAATGGACAACAAATTAGGATTGCAATGTCCGATCAGAGGGGAAAACAGCATTTGCATGCTGAAATAATACTACTAGAGAACAATTACCTGGGGTTGATGTTATTATCATGAAGAACCGTATAAACTGAAGATCGTTGCTGCGAGACACCACGGACAGCGCTTGCAGAAAAGTCGTCATTTTGGCGTAGGGGTCATTTTGGTGCAACATACTCTCATTTCATATGTGCTATTAGCTTGTAGTCGCGCTGATTGAAAATCCAGAGATTCCAATGAAAAATTGTGGGTACGGTACACATAGGATTTTCCTGGCTGATGCGTTACAGATTTGCATAAGTTGTACTTAGTATTGAATTTTTAGTGCCGGAGTGATTCAATGCCTAATAATCAGGAACACTACACGACAACGGATATATACCTATATGAGTAAATATTTTAAAGATTATCAAACATGTTCCCAGCGTAATTACGCGGGATGGCGTGCTATTTCTCTATCTAAGAAAAAACACCGAAGGTCCCATTTTCTGTGGTTACCCCACTGGGGATTCCCACCTGGGGCACCATGGGACTGAACTCTGATATACGTGTGGAGTCGTCCGTATCCCTGTTGCGCTGGAGACAATACGCATCCCATTATGTTCCCATCATGTGCATATTTTATAAAAACACACAAGATCACTCACTCATTCAGCATTCCCCCGAAGTAAATCCCAAAAGGTGAATCTTGCCGTCTTGCTTCCTCCGGCAATAACAAAAAGTTTCAGGATTTTTCTATTGGATTCAGCACTACTTGACGTGACATCGGGATCTGCACCTCGTCTCCCAAGAAATACTTGCCCAGCCGAAGAGCCCAGGGAAGCAGGCACGGATCGGACTCAACAGCGAGCTACGGACGTGAGTACGAGCTATCGCGCGCGATCGAGCACGCAAAATCGACTCGATCGTAGCGCGCCCCAGACGCGCGCGCGGCCGACACGGCCCGTGGGCAAGTTGCTTCCATGCCGTACGTGCCACTGAAAAGGCCGGCAGTTGCATCGCTTCCCGGCGGGCGATCACCCCGTCTCCAACGACCTAAGTACAGCTCAAATTATATATGCTATGGCTAGCTCTTCTTCACACATCGATCGGGAGCTGTCATGCAATCTCTTCTAGTCTACTCTTTGCCATCAGTTTCTTGATTAATTAGTCTGGCCTAAATCTCCTACCGATTTGGTCTAATCGTGAGAACAGTGTGATCATGCAGAAGATCAGCGAAATTGGCAAGCACATCACCGTCCAAGATATGCCCGGAGACAGCGGGATCAAACAGCCAATGGACCCGCAAGACACAGCGGGTAAGAACCAAGAACGAAGATATTGTTCTTTTGAACCCCTACAGGCTACATGCATGTCGCCACATCACTGGATGTCTCAACAGTAAACTGCAAGCTTTTTACATTTGCAGTAGTTCCGGTGCATGCAAACATGTGCGCGCATCAATGGCCCAGCCGTACGTACACTGCTGTTTAGTTCAGACTTCAGACGCGCAGTGACCTAGAGATGGGCAAACGAATCACTCATAGCTCGGCGGAACATGCGCCTGTCTAAGCTCTACGGAGCGCTTGAAAACTACGTGTAACAACATTTGATCAAGCCCCGGACGCGTCATAAATTTGTCGAGAGCCTGCCTGCATTTGAGTTTCAAGTCTAGCACAGATCGCTCGCCTTCCCACTGCAAAGGGGGGCGTTAGACAACAGTACCATGATGCGCGAAAACAACGTACGTCGCTACGCAGTTGCTACTTCAGTGCAGGCAACCTCATGTGCCTCTGTCCATCGGGGAGAAAAAGCCACGTGGATTCTACTCGATCGAATACAGGTAGAGGCGTCTGTCATTCGTAGTCGGGGCGGTTGTACTGCAAGCCGGATCCTTATCTTTGTGTTGGGCCTGAATGTAGAAAGAACAAGGGAAGAACACACGGACAAAACAAACCATACAGGCTCACCAAGGGAAAAAGGCGTCTTGTCCGTTCACGACTCCGCATATACATATGCTGTTTTGCAATGCAGATAGATAGGCATGCAAACTTGGGCAGTAAAGATCTTCAGTTAGTTTGCCTTTTAGAAAGTACTACTAGCTAGTATGGCCCATCATGCAAGTTGATGATTGGACAGAGATTCTTTTGTGGCTAATGAAGCTGCTATCACTGGGTACTTGCATGCACTGATAGTTTAGGCCGATCCATCCATGCTGTACTTTGCTGCACTACGGTGAGTTACAACAGCGATAAGGTGGTTTAAGTACATCTGTTTACGCACGAGGGAGAGTCACATATGAAACAGCAGCCACTAGCTAGCTAGTGTCGTGCGTGCCTGCAATCATGAGAGGGCCACAGAACATTAAGTCACGCATGTACAAGCATCCACGATGGTAGCGTCTGGAAATTACAACAGCGCGAATCATTGCATTATTCTTTCTGCACCCTATAATTGAGAGCAAACTCGAGATGGATTTGAACCCATTATTGAAGGCACCAGCTAGCAACACGCCTTGGCAGGAGCCACCACCTTCATTGAGGCCTTTCTGAACCTGTAAAACTGATGGATCAGTTGATCGATGCACGGTTGCGCACACACATCTGACAGAAGCCCGAGAGGACCTGTTCCGTAGGGCCTGAGACGTCCAAGCTTCTGCTCGAGAGCTCCCCTGGCATCGTGGTAGTATTGTCTGTATAAGGACGACGTAGAGTAGAGGGGTCCGCCTTGTTACACTGACATTTTGATGAAACTGAACAGACGGGATTAATTTTGCCTTAGTTTTCTCTTTTTTTGAACGACCGTCACTTAGCTTGTTCTTTTCTGGTGTAAGATATAAATCTTTGGCTTTTCTTTCTATCCTTTACCAGCTACCGCCTTTCAAAAGCTATTCATCATGAAAAATGTCAGAACCTTGAGGACAAGATCGCTTTCTATCAGAAGATTGCAAAAGATTCACTTCCAGCAACTTGAGGATAAGAACGATCGCGAGCAAGCTAGCAGCGTGGAAAGGCAATTTTCCCGACAGCAGGTCGCGCAATTGTTGTGAAATCTATGCTCACTTCGTAGGAGGCATACCACCTCACATCGCTGAACGTGCCCGCAAGTGTGCAGAATAACATAGACAAACTGTGTCAGGCTTTCTTATGGACAGGGGCAAACAAGATATCATGTGGCAAATACAAAGTCAATAGGGAAAGCGTTTGCCGTCCTACCACCGGTGACGGCCTCAGTATTTTGCATCTCGACAAGTTCGCGCGAGCACTTAGACTCCGTTGGCCATGGCTTCAGTGGACAACCCCAGACAGAGTATGGTTTGGATTGAGTACCCCATGCGACGATGTGGACATGGGCTTTTCTATGCGGCCACAATCATCACTATTGGGAATGGGGTCAAAGCTAATTTCTGGGACTCGCCATGGCTCGCCGCAAAGCAGGCAAGAGACATAGCCCCAAAGATCCATGCTATCTCAAAAAAGAAGAAATGGTGCGTCCAAAAAGCCCTTCATTAAGACGCTTGGGTGAACCAAATTGATATGCACGAGGCTCTATCCGTTGAGCACATTTAGGAGTTTACTACCCTTTGGACTAGACTTGCCCAAGTGCACCTTGACCTAGAGTCCCAGATCCAATCGGATGGAAATTCTCAGCAAATGGACTGTACTCTATCACCTCCGCCTATAAATGTAAACTTTTCGCTTGGCTCATCATTCAGAATAGGGTATGGACCAATGGCCGGCTAGCACGGCGGGGTTGGCCCAACTCCGGACTCTGTCCCCTTTGCAAGCAGGTACCAGAGTCGGCAGCTCACCTTCTCTTCCAGTGTAGTTACTCTGTTCGCATATATGGAATTCTGTTTGAGATTGGATAGGAATCCCCGACTTGAAGCCAATTTTATGGCACGATGCGCAAGGTCAAGAATTGGTGGATTGAGGTCGTTCCCAACCGTGGTAGTCGTCAAAAGGCAATGGCCTCCCTTGTTATGCTAGTTACCTGGGAAATTTGGAACGAGCGAAATGCTAAGATCTTCTGGAACAAAGCGATCTTGCCAACGATCATCTTCATGCAAATTAAGCAAGGGCCGACAAATTAGGCCACTGCTAGGGCAAAACATTTGGAATCCTTCTTATTGAGAGAT
This sequence comes from Stipa capillata, assembly GCA_019208055.1. Lineage (NCBI taxonomy): Eukaryota > Viridiplantae > Streptophyta > Magnoliopsida > Poales > Poaceae > Stipa > Stipa capillata. The sequence goes on along the minus strand of JAGXJF010005870.1, from coordinate 33,571 downwards.
TATGTTCTTTTTTCATCCTTGACCTTCATGCCTGGTCCTATACTAAACTCTTTTAGTTAATAAAAAAAGGTAAATCTTTTACCTTCATATAAAAAAATGTCAGAGCTTGACCGGCTGAGCTTGACATCTCAGTGCTTGCATGGAGAGCAACAACCCGAATTGCACGGACAGGAATAAAAGGGGCTACGGAAGAGGGATTGATAGCAAATATAAGTGGAGAACAGTTTATTCTAATTCTAAATTGATAATTCAAACTGTACGTAAATAATTAGCGAATGCTATATCGATAGAGTATGTGTGTTCTTGAAATACACAATCCGAATACGGTAGCAGGCTGTATATCTAGCCTCGTAATTGCATAGGGATTCAGCTCCCCGGAATACTTGCATAGCTTCCCTGCACGAAACATGTAGCCCGGAGCAGCGCCGGTGCCTGGAAAAGCTAAATAACGAGCAAGTAATATTTCTCATTAGCAGTTGATTGGTTCCTTCCATTTATATTTGTCTGCACGGTCCGGGACTGTGCATCTGTACGTGTGCTTTTCTGCCATGTGCACGACCGCTTCTGGAGGTCCTGATTGGAGGCTCCATGAGATAAGGGGCGTTTGATTTCGGCCGTCGAAAGCCGCACAAGCAGGAGTTGACTATACACGCGACCATGACCACTTTGGAAGTTACGATGGTGGTAAGCATCTCGCTTGAAAAGGGCAGAGCGGTACAACATATGGGTGAGGATCAACATCGGTGCCATCTCCACCAAGGTCGGATCATCCTCGAAGATGTACTCCTACCACACGTTGGCAGTGTAGAGACGACGCTGACCAACATAGAACCGGAATGGGGAGATATTCCCATGCCACTCATAGAGACCACAGATGGCATTATATGCCGCTGCCTAGACTACCCCATCGTAGGAACCATCTCGCCCCTCAAACAGAAGTGGGCGAGGCGTCTAGGATGAGGTCGAATGAAGACAGAAGCAGTGTAGTCCGTGAGTCCATAGTCACGGCTGTGTCGGTAGATGGTGTACTTTGGCATATAAGGATACCCGAGATAAGCGAGCATCCGCACAAGGAGAGGGGGAGCACCACCCATGTGAAAGCCATGGGAGGTACCCGCCAAGGTCACATAAGACTCAACAATCCTGAAGAGAAGAATAATTAACTCAAATCAGCCCCAAATCATAAAACAAACACAATAGGGAAGGAAATTCAGATGTAAGATGGATCGGGAAAAGAAGAAAAAGGGGAAATCTACTTATGATTTTCACAATTAGGTTTTAGTTTTCACAAATACTTTTCTTGGAGACTCCAAGTCCTACAACTAAGGACCACCTGCAAGGGTTATCCTACGGTTAGTTCGGCTCTAATACCAAGCTGTCAAGACCCCGAGTTCAGAACCAACTGCCGCTGTGATATGTGATCCGAATACCCGAGAAACCGACCAACACACCATGCGCTTACCAGATGTCGTATGCCTTCACTGCTGGACGATCCGACACCTAACCAATCCACCATATGCTTACCAGATGTTGTATGCACTCACAATTGGTTAAGCTGGGTAAGGACGCACTTATCGCAAGAAGGGGTTGACAATGCACTAGTACAGAACAGCCCATCCGAGACGGGCTGAAACAAGCATCGCAAACGGTTGGCCGGACCGTCCGAAATTGGTGGTCAGTGGTGACACAGGTCATCGCAGACGGGTGGGAGGCCCGTCTGCGATAAACGTCATCATAGACGGGCTGACAAAGGCGCCGTCTGCGATAGTAACTCATCCCAGACGGGTGTGAGTTAACAACCCCGTCTGCTATGACACAGCATCCCAGACGGGTTCAGTACCACCCCGTCTGGGATGACTTATATCGCGGACGGGTTTACCTTTCGACCCGTCTGCGATGGTTCTGAACAGAGGGCAGAGCACTGCATCTTTTGTGGCTAGCCTCAGGAATTGCTAGCCATGCCCTCTGAAATAGCAGATATAAATTTCACATAACATTCACATATTTATACATTCACAGACACACTGAAACAATCAGAGACTGATCACAATCACACATTTATACATTCACAATTGCTAGCTAGAACTGAGTCACAATTGCTGCTGCCAACAATATCGCAGATTTCAATGTTTAAAAGGAAAGTTGCAACAGATGTGTAAGAACAAATTAAAGATGGAAGACATTGCTAGCTAGTCTGCTAAGCCGCCACCGTAGAACTCGCCGTCGGGATTGATGATTTGTGTATTGATGAAGAAGGCAAAAATCCCTCGAATGCGCTTGAGTTCAACTTCATCAAATGTGTCACCTTCAACCTTCCACGCCTGTTGCTATCATAAAATCAATGAGGAGTAGAAAATTACAAAAAGTAAATAAACTCAAAATAATGCTTGCATTTGGGTATACCTCCTCAGCTAGTCTTCGCCTAACGAAACCCCGACAACCTCCATGTGGTAGCAAACGTAGAATCCACATAGGTTTGTCCCCTTGGGTTGTTGTTTGCACTAAAACAACAACCAAATATACGTTAGCTAAGAAGAATCTATTATGAAGCATGTCAATATGCTATATTAACATAGTAATGGATATATATGTACCGGAAAGTCAAATTTATGTCACAGCTTGGGCCCTTTGCCACTTATCCCTCCACGAGATTTGTAATCAATGAACGCTTCGTCAAGTATGTCGCGAATCGGCCCAAAGTCGCGTGAAGGATCTCGCGAGGAATCAAGGTATACAACCCTGTTCCATTTTGGTATAAGTACGACCAAAACCCAATGGAAGCTGCATATATATAGACGTACTACCAAATCAGCTTTGTGATATATGTGTAATGGTGAAATATAAGTATTGGATGCGATGCAACACTTACTCAGGGTTGAAGAGAAATACGATGTACTCTTTATCCTTTTGGGACAACAGTGCATGTTTAACATACTCCAGAACTGCATCTTTGTTGTCGCTAATGCTTGCCCAAGTCACCCTTGCCGGGTCAATGAACCCGATAGGTTCGTTGGTAAGTCTGGCTTCGGTGTGCATGTATCTACGCAAAATGGAAATCATGTCACGGCTTAATTAAGTTGCATAGGTATGGAGAAAACTGATTGACTGAGAAGTTGTAGACTTACAATGTCCAGCATCTCAACAGGGTCTGCTCCAGGGCGTTGAGGTTGAAGAGTTCGAACAGGTCTTGAAAGTATAGGTAGAACAACCCGCCCATGTCCTGATGGAAAAGGTGTTCCTCCTTGAAAGCGACCTTGACGCCTCGTGGCATGGTTTGGTCAGGCTCTAGATTGTTCGTCGCCTTCATGTACCAATCATGCAACCTCTGACATGCCAGTGAGCTCGATATCTCCTCCGGCGTGACGAAGACTTGTCCATTCACGAATCGACGAGCCAGAGGCACGAAAGGGAGATCATCCACTCTGTCTGAATCAAACCCAAGTTCTGCCACTACAGCTGCCTTCGATTTTTGGCTGCCCTTGGAAGTCCTACTGCGACTCCTGCCCTTGCCGGCTCTGCTAGTCCCCTTAGAGTAGGTGCGCTTCACCGGTGAAGGAACTGGTCTCATCCGTAGCGCCTCCTTAGTACCTATGGAGGTAGCGGCTGGTGGCTCTAGGAGCTTGACCGGAGAAGAAGCTGGCTCATCAGCCCGTTGCGCTGCCGCTACTAGCTCCATGGGGGTAGGGTTAACCTCGGGTATCCTGGCTGGCTGAATGCCTGATGCGCTCTGAGAGGCAGGTGTCACGGACCCGGGAATTACATATGATTAGGGGAACGAATCGTCGCCAAGGGCCGAAGGACCAGTCGACCTGGTGGCACGGTACCTGCGCCGTACGCACCAAGGCGGAATGATCCGACACCTGACCAACGCAAGCCGGCCGGAAGCGACTAAACTTCCCAGAACCACATATGATTCCCTGACCCGGTGGAGGTTTAGAGCCGTTCCCGGATTCTACCACGCAAAGCAAGGTCGGAGGAGCCCGGCGATTCTACCCACACCCTAACCTAGCCTGAAGGCTAGTGGGTCGCTCGAAAGCCCGGTAGAACCCACCCACACCCTGCCTGGCCGGCAGAGCATCTCAGCCAGCGGGTCACTCAACCGATTCCTGCTCGACATAGTAAAAAGGGGAACAACGGTAACTCTCCACGGCATGCCCACACACTTCACATCATACACACATTGCATATGGGCAGCCTGAATAACAACTCGTATACCATAACAAAGCACTACAATACGATATTAAAACTAGTTGTCCTCTTGGTGAACTTTACAGATACTTCAGTCGGCGATAACCGTAAATTTAGTTGAGACTGAAATATTTACAATGCAGCGGAAAACAACAAAAGCCCCGCAGTGGTGCATCAACCACTGCACAACAACTGAACCAGAGAACTCCATGCTCATCTTCGGTGAAACAGGTAGCAGCACCGCTTTTCACTTTCTCCCTGATCTTCTGCATTCCAATATTTTGAACCTGAACGGCTTTAATTTGGTCTTCTAAGGATGGTTTTACTTCCAAGAAGGCAAGGGAACCTTGCTCAACCATCTCAAGGTTAAGCCGCTGAAATTCCACATGAAGTGGTGGCTGATGTTCAAGAATTAAAGCATTGCTGCAATAAGCTTTCCGGCTAAGGGCATCGGCGACGATGTTAGCCTTGCCGGGGGTATAATTTAAACCCACATCATAATCTTTGATGAGCTCAAGCCATCTCCGTTGCCAAAGGTTCAGATCTGGTTGAGTAAATAAATACTTTAAACTCTTATGATCCGAAAAGATTTCGCAACGAACACCGATAAGATAGTGTCGCCAGATTTTGAGAGCATGCACTACGGCTGCTAACTCTAGGTCATGAGTGGGATAGTTTGCTTCATGGGGACGCAATTGACGTGAAGCATAAGCTACCACGCGACCCTCTTGCATGAGCACACACCCCAACCCATTCCGAGAAGCATCACAATAGACTTCGAAGCTTTTGTGAATATCCGGGAGGATAAGCACGGGAGCAGTGGTCAACTTCTGCTTGAGCTTCTGGAAACTCTCTTCACATTTGGTTGACCACACAAACTTGTTGTCCTTCTTCAACAATTTGGTCATTGGTTTTTCTATGGAAGAAAAACCCTCAATGAATCGGCGGTAATAACCTGCCAATCCAAGAAAACTGCGAATTTGGGTGACAGATTTGGGTTGCTTCCATTCTTGAACGGCTTGCACTTTGTTCGGGTCTACAGCAACACCCTCTGCTGAAAGAACATGACCCAGAAATTCCACTTGGGATTTCCAAAATTCACACTTGGAGAATTTTGCGTACAGCCGATTTCTCGGAGCTTTTCGAGCACCTTCCTCAGATGGTTTTCGTGCTCCGGTTCAGATTTAGAATAGATGAGGATATCATCGATAAAGATGATCACAAACTGATCAAGATACTCCATGAACACCGAATTCATGAGTTGCATAAAAGTGGAAGGAGCGTTGGTTAATCCAAAGGACATAACGGTATATTCATATGACCCATAACGAGTGGTAAAAGCAGTTTTAGGAATGTCCTCAGATCTGATTTTAATCTGATGATAGCCCAACCTGAGATCGATCTTGGAGAAGACACATGCTCCAGATAACTGATCAAACAGGTCATCGATTCGAGGAAGAGGATACTTGTTCTTCACGGTGAGCTCGTTTAATGGGCGGTAATCAATTACCATCTGCAAGCTCGAATCTTTCTTCTTCACGAACATAGCAGGACAACCCCACGGTGAGGAACTAGGCCTAATGAAGCCCTTGTCTTCAAGCTCTTTGAGTTGTTTCTTCATCTCTAACAACTCATTCGGGGGTATTCGATATGGACGCTTCGAAACAGGAGCAGTCCCAGGCGGAAGATCAATAACAAACTCTACCGCTCGATCAGGAGGCATACCAGGCAATTCCTCAGGGAAAACATCTGGATACTCACAGACCACAGGAACAGACTCAAGTCCTTGGGTATGAGTGCCACACACGGCGAAGAGATGCCCTGACAAGGATGGCGATACAAACTTCACTTCCTTGCCAGAGTTGGCAACAAGAGAAACCGACCTTTTGGCACAGTCTATTTTTGCCTTGTACTGGACTAACCAATTCATCCCCAGAATAACATCTAGCCCTTCTGATCCCAGAACTACCATATCGGCTAGGAATGCTTCTCCACCAATTTCTAGCTTAACACCCTCACAAACAAGCTCGGTCCTCAACTCCGAGCCGGGGGTTGCAACAATGAGGGGATGATGCAATGCTGATGATGGAACATGATTCTCATGTGCAAATTTGTTGGATATAAAAGAATGAGATGCCCCGGAATCAAAGAGAACTAGGGCAGGAGCTGAGTTGACGGGAAGCGTACCCAAAACCACCTCGGGTGCTTCCTGAGCTTCCTCGGCAGTGACATGGTTCACCCTGCCATGGCCAGCAGCTTGAGCCTTGTTAGGAGCTGAACCCCTAACTTGAGAACTTGCACCCGCCTGTCCTGACTGCATCTTAGGGGCAAAGGCATGCCCTGTGCGCGGACGAGTGCAACGACTTGCAAAGTGTCCCATACTTCCGTAGTTAAAGCACTGAACCTTACTCAGGTCAGGAAAAGACTGCAGCTGCCCTCCTTGAGGACAAGGTTGGAAACCCTGTTGCTGAGGACGAGGAACGAAACCCTGCGACTTTTGCTGGAACGATCCAACTGGACGGGGTGGTGTTGATTGCCACACCCGCGACTTTTGTGAGCTACCTGCAGCAGACTTCTGCATCTCCCTCTCGCGCTTGCGAGACTTATCCAAAGCTGATTCCTTGGCTTCCACCTTAACAGCCTTATCCACAAGATGCTGGAAATTGTTCACATCAACAGTAGCAAGTTTAGCTTGCATGTCCTCATTCAACTTGCCCATAAATTTTTCCACCTTATCTTCATCTGTGGATACTTCGCGCTGAGCATAACGCGCCAGGTGGTTGAATTCACGGAGGAACTCCAAAATCGACTTTTTACCTTGTCGGAGATCACAGAATTCTTCCTTCTTTAACGCCATGACACCGGCAGGGATATGGAATGCTCGGAAACCAGTCCGGAACTCTGCCCAGGTGACGACATGGCCAGGGGCTTGCATGGCGAGGAAATTATCCCACCAATCCGCAGCAGCACCCTCGAGAAAATGGGAAGCAAAACTAACTTTATCGGCTTCTGCACATTGAGCTAACAGAAGCTTTCTCTCAATAGTGCGAATCCAGTTGTCTGCTTCCAAAGGATCACCTGCCCGGTCGAAAATGGCTGGTTGAGTTCGTTGGAAATCAGCCAGACCACCACGAGCTTGCCCACCTCCTGGGCTCTGATTGCGCACCAGCTGTTCAAGAATCCGATTCTGAGTCGCCAGCAGATCCGCAATATTAGGTTGCTGAGGAGGAGGAGGTGGCACTTCCTCCTCGTCGCGATCACGACGAGCACGACCGGCTCCACGTGTTCCCGACGGCATCCTGTTGCAACCATTCGACAACACGATGAGACGACAACACGAGAGGCTGGAAAATAACTTTCCACGATAGTAAGACAAGGTATTCATGAACATGTTACATTAATTCATACACATTTTCAGGAGGAAAATGAAGTATAGAACGAATGTAAGAACGATTGACAAAATACACAAGTGTATTAACACGTTCAACATGGTTCATTACATGGGGCTGCGGTTTAAATCACCGTAAAGGAGAGATAAACATACATAAGGTACCAAAATTGGCAGCCCCCAATACCCGCTTACAAGCCTCCAAAAGCTACCTAAAGGTTAAGGTTTGGATCAACTTTACATCACAAAATTGCGACCCAAACAGAAGCTAAGACTGAACCACACCGCTATGGACTATATGGAATCCTTCATTACGACGAATCTCCATTGCCTCCAAGTCGGTGGGAAGAGGGACCATGGTGTGGAACAAAGGGATTCCATGGCCAAACTGAGGAGTGACGGTGGGGATGCGACGAACGCCACCCACAGCCATTGCGGACGCAGAACATCAGGATGAACTCCAATCTCTGTCCCGCCCACTGATGGATATCGATACACCCACGGACCTCCTTCATAGACCGAGTAGATGCCTTCCCCGGTCCAGAAGTGTGGTGGTGGTGTGAAAAAGTTCCCTTGGTGTCGAGCCAGCTCAAGGGAAATGATGAGACGGTGACGATATCGTCTTGTCTCGAAACCACGAGCACGATACGCCACATCCAAAGATCGGACAAGGCGGCCCAAATAAGCTAGTGCCACGTTAGGCTCCTGAGTAAAATCTTCAGGTGGTATCACGTTCTCCATAGGAGTCCACGACGGAAAGAAGGAGAAAGGGCCTTCAGCGAGACCCAGAAGCTCATAGCAAAGATGGCACATAACCGAATACGCTGCGTCTTGGACAGCAGACTCTAACTCTACTCCATAACCATTAAAGAAACGCGGCTGATGAGGAGGGTCACTCTTACGCGGTTGAATGAACACGCGCGCCCGATACTCATACATGCTGAACCCTAGGTTGGCCCTATGCACAAGATATTCTGGGAGATATCGAAATCCGAGTTCCCGAAGCATGTACAAAAGCACCTCCGGAAACCCTTCGACATCCAATCCATGGGTAGCATGCATCAACTGAAAAGAAGCCATCTGACAAAACAAGGAACAGATCAAGATCAGCCACAAGCAAAAACAAATGCAATAGGGAAGAAACTTCAGAACTAAGGACCGATGAGGGTGAGAAATAAAGAAGCAATCTACTACTAAATTTTTAAACATAGGTTTTAACTTCACAAATAGTTTTCTCGACATTGCCGAGTCCTAACTAACGCCCACCTGCAATTGGCTTCCTACGGTCTGCTCGGCTCTGATACCAAGCTGTCACGGACCCGGGAATTACATATGATTAGGGGAACGAATTGTCGCCAAGGGCCGAAGGACCAGTCGACCTGGTGGCATGGTACCTGCGCCGTACGCACCAAGGCGGAATGATCCGACACCTGACCAACGCAAGCCGGTCGGAAGCGACTAAACTTTCCAAAACCACATATGATTCCCTGACCCGGTGGAGGTTTAGAGCCGTTCCCGGATTCTACCACGCAAAGCAAGGTCGGAGGAGCCCGGCGATTCTACCCACACCCTAACCTAGCCCGGAGGCTAGTGGGTCGCTCGAAAGCCCGGTAGAACCCACCCACACCCTGCCTGCCCGGCACAGCATCTCAGCCAGCAGGTCACTCAACCGATTCCTGCTCGACATAGTAAAAAGGGGAACAACGGTAACTCTCCACGGCATGCCCACACACTTCACATCATACACACATTGCATATGGGCAGCCTGAATAACAACTCGTATACCATAACAAAGCACTACAATACGATATTAAAACTAGTTGTCCTCTTGGTGAACTTTACAGATACTTCAGTCGGCGATAACCGTAAATTTAGTTGAGACTGAAATATTTACAATGCAGCGGAAAACAACAAAAGCCCCGCAGTGGTGCATCAACCACTGCACAACAACCGAACCAGTCCCACGAGACGAACGCGGACCAAGGAAACCATTTGGATTAAACTTCATCACAAAACTCCGCAACAGTTGGCTCACCTGCAAAAGTCTAGGAATATCCTAGGTGAGTACAAAGGTACTCGCAAGACTTATTCGTGCTTGATTCCATGTCCTACACATGCTCACTACTGTAGGAAGTAAACATGATGCGCTTCCATCGAAGTAATACATAATCAAAAGGGAAACTTAGCTCATAGCATAATCATAACGATAGAATCAAAGGGAAATTCAGGATTCAAATGAATACAAAGTAATCAAGATAACTGGAATATCACATCGGGGTAGCCCACACCTCTTAAATTCAATTAACCTCTCGGACCGCTGCCGGCAATACGATCACCCTGGAAATGATGAGCGCATTTCCTTGGAGGTTGCAAAGCTCTAAGTGATATCGAGACTTACCTCAATCATTTCCCAGCATCGATTCCGCTAACGTCCACGAGGATCACCAATCCATCTCACATCAATTTCAATCAATCTCTCGGATCGTTACCGACAATACGATCACCCTGGATATGCCGAGTGCATTTCCCTTGGAGGTTGTAAAACTCCAAGTGATATCGAGACTTACCTCAAACATACCCCAGCTTCGATTCTCGGTAACGTCCATGCGTGACAGGGAAGTAACACACCGGCATGCGGTTGGTGTGGTGACCAATCTCAAATTCTAATCACCAAACTCCTGGGTCACCTTCAACACTTCAATTAACACCAACCGTATCCATTGTGTACGCCCTCGGCTCTCCCAACTCACTTAAACAATTTTTAGTTGAAAGGGCAATAAGGACGTTCTCAACACGACAATAAGCCCTACGCATGCTAGTGGTCCAATTTCAACATCCAACTCAAACAAGCATTCGCACACGATACATTGATACGGAAAAAAAAGGATGCAACAAGCTCTGCTTGCCTTCATCGTAGATTCGGAGACTTGGGTGAGCTCAACGTTCTGCGGTTCTTCCTCTTCGGGCTCTGTCGCAAGCAACACGAGACACCAGAAAGGAAGTGATAAAAAGAAATGAGTTTCTAGCATGTATGCATGATGGAATGCTATGCATGAGATGCTAAAATATTTAGCGGATGTTAGGGTTTGTAATGGGAGACATATTTTAATTTGAATTCATAAGATTCAACTAATCTTAATCATTTTAGCATTATATGCATGGCCTATGGAGTTTAAGTCCCTATTAGGGTTTGAATGAGAATGATCTAAAGTTTCATGTGTGAGTCTGCGAATGCATGGAACTAATTTAAAGGAAACTTAGCCATAATTATGAGTATGCAAACTTCCAAGGTTAGAACCGAAGTTATAGGTTATAGCATTTTAAACTAGGTAACCGTGGCATTAACCCTAGTATTTGTGATCCTAGCAAAATATAACATACACGATATTGGCATAAGGAAACCCCAAACACCCCCTAACCCATCCTGCTCACCTTCACCTTTACTGCACTGGACAGGAGCAGCCCGGAAGAGATTCCGGATGGTCCGGAATGAGTTCCAGATGACCCGAAATGGCTGCTGAAAAACTCGGCTGAAGTTGAGAAAAGGAAGAAGGAGGAGTGAGGGAGAGGAAGGGGAATGTAGGAAGAGGGAAGGGGAAAGAGAGGGGTTAGCTCACCAGAGCGGCGTTGGCTCGCCGGAGCTGGCGCCGGAGCTGAGGGAGAGGAGCACCGGTTGAGGAGGAACAGCTCGGGAGAGAGAAAAAAAGAGAAGAAAAATGGCCGGGAGGAGAAAAGAGGAAGGAGGGGGCCGTTGGCGCCCTTTTATAGGGGCCCCGGAGGGACCTCCACGCAAGCACCACCGCCCACCGCCCCCGAACGGTGGTGGCGACGTGGCAGATCGAAACTGACAGCCGGATGTTCACCCGGAAAGCAATCCGGGAGAACGACTCGGAATCCGGGTAACCCGGACGTAGCACCCGGAGGTTCCGTATGGGACCTCCGGCCTTCACAAAACCACGGCCAAAACCCTACTGGATTCACCCGGAAATCCACTCGGAACTCACTCGGATGTTTCCGGGTTCACCCGGATGCTCATCCCGGAGGCTCCGGATTGGACCTCCGGTGGCACCGGGATCCCAAATTGCTCTTTGGACCCCTCTCGGAAATTGACTCGGAAACCACCCGGAATCCGGACGACCCGGAGGTTGAACCCGGAGGTTCCGAGACAAACCTCCGACTGACCGACTCACCCAAAACCTTCTCTGGACTCACCCGGAATTTGACCCGGAGACCACCCGGAAATTTCTGGGTCACTCGGAGGTTGCATCCGGAGGTTCCGGACCAAGCCTCCGGATGAAGCGCAGAGAAGAAGAATTTGCAAAGTTTGGGTTTTTAAAATGAGATATGCACATATTCTATAAAACCTAACTATTTAATATTCAAGTTTATGCAAGGTTGTGCATGGATGATGCCATGTATGCATGAGGCAAAATAGAATTCCATTTATATATTAGGATGGGTGTTACAGCAGGCCGCACTTGTATTTTGATGTCCCTCTTCAGCCACTGGATAAAGGTGCCAACTGTCTGACGCAGCACTGTGATCTCGTCATTTGGTGGCATGGGAAGCGAGAGCTCCTTGAAACCTTCAACCACGTCGTCCACATGCACCTTCTGAAAGGCCGGGTGCTATGGGCCGACCATGTAGTAGAGTCCCTGGTTCCTTGGGATATGCCATCCCAAATGCAGCATCGAGGGTGACATCTCCGGCTACCCTTGCCAACAACGTGCAAGGAGTCGTCTCCTACAAAATTAGAGAGTACCTTGTTGATTAAGTCCAAACTTATGTACTTGCTATTACAAAACCATCTAAATGGCCCTTACCGAGATGGTGTCGCAGGGATATGTTTCACCCTGTTCTTCGGCGGATGCGCAGCTACTCCGAATATTTCTGGGGCTCGCCATAGCTACGTTAGAGAGTGCAAGTTGAGCTCTGAACTCCTCCTTAAATGCCTCAACCTGCCTCCTGACTTCCTCCTGAATACGCCTCTCCAAATCTTCGGAGTCTCTCATCATCGTTGTCGACTGAGTTCGACTCCTCTTGGCAGCCTTCCTCCTCTCATACTCCTCCGTCTCAGGGAATCCCTCTCTCCAGGGAACTGCAACCCCAACACCTCTTGTGCGACCTGGGTGCTCCGGGTTTTCCCAACGCTACGGTGAGGAGGTCTTTGGTCCTAGATGATTGTGCTTCTTCATCATCATCTAGTGACCCTTGCAAAGCTATCTGCACCTGCAACGATCACGCGCGCGAGTTACGTTACAAATGAAACCTCGTACGGTTCCGAAGAATTGTGTGTACACAGTCAGGTATATTACGTACCATGCGATCGACCACTTCCTGGTCAGCGGGGTTTGGAAATGTGGCTGAACCGCTGCGCGGATCTGGCTTGGCACGTGCTCTGCACCAGGAGGCGGCGCGGCCAGAAACCACGCTGGGAAATGGAGGGGGTAAATTCTTCTCCATTGCCTCCCGATCCTGCTGCTCCCATCTCGCCAAAGCACCTTCGTATCCCATGCTTCCGAGCCTATGCGGGTGCTTGTTTCTTGCTTGAAGGGCCTTCTGCCGTTCACTCTTCGCCACTTCTTCTGGCGTAGTCTTCATCTCAACAAATCGGTTGTACACTTGCTCGTCCAAGAAGCCGTACTTCTGAAACGGGCTCTCTCCCGTCTGTATGAACTTTGTCGTCAAGATGCTCTTGAACGACCTCCACGCCTTGCCCATGGTCTTCATTGCAGCCGATCTCACACGTTGTTCGTGTTCTGGCGGGATCTCGAACCACCTTTTTACTTCATCCATCAACTCCTCCTCCTTCGTGGGGGTAATATCCTTCCAGTTCTCAATGGTAATGTTGACCCTCTCCCGCCCGAGTATCCCGCAGAACGTGCGGAACTTGTTCGCTACGTCATCCGGTTTCGTGGGCACACCGGACTTCGTAGATACTTGGGTGATCACCATACGTCGACTAGGGGGCTTCGACATTGTTTGGGGCTTCCGAGTGGTTTTTTCGCCTACTTCCTTCATCGTTGCCCGGAGTTGGGTTCGGCAACGATGAGTGCCCCGACGAGGAGTTAGAAGAAGAATGGGCGTCCGACATATCTATGTAAACTTTGTATCACATTGGGTTAAGACAAAAGTTATATAGATATATGCATATATATAGATGAATCATAACTAAACAGAAGGGACAATACTTCCACCAAATTAGATGTGAACTAGCTTGCAAAAAATGAACAGTTAGAGCAAATGCTCAGTTAATATTCTTTTGTACGAGAAGGTTCATATTTCTTTGTGGTGAAGGGTATTGGGATTGGCCAAGAGGTGGTTAGTGCTCAGTTATTTGTGGAATCATTTAGATTTGTGATCTTTTCATCTCATTAGCTAGCACTCTACGAATCTAAGGTTTGTTGTAACTGCTGATTATTCACTTCAAATAGTGATTAAATACTGTACAAAGCAACATAGAACAGGATGCATCCAAATGACCAGATCATGGCAGCAATAGAAGAGGTGACATGGAACAAAGATGGTGGCATGGTCATTGACCTGTGGCTGGCATTTGGACACAAAACACACACACACATAGACACACCATGTGGCATCAACAGTTTATAATCACAAGATGACCCACTACCCACCAGTAATAGCACCATATATAGAATCTTGAGACCATTAGCACTGTCATAATCAGTAAAAGAGACCATTAGCACTGTCATTGTGGTGAAGGGTATTGGGATTGGCCAAGAGGTGGTTAGTGCTCAGTTATTTGAACCACAGTTTGAGCATGGGAAATGGAGAAGAAGGCGCGCGGGCTTAGCCTCCTCGCCGACGGCGATGCGGGCTCGGCCTCCTCTCCGACGGCGGCGCGGGCTCGGCCTCCTCTCCGATGGCGGCGTGGGCGCGGGCTCAAGCAGTGGCACGGGCGGGGGGAAGCAGAGAAGACGGCGGTGCAGGCTCGGGTAGCGGCGGCGCGGTGGGAACAGGTGGGCGGCGCGGGAGAGGAAGCAGCTAGGGCAGAGATTTGGAATGAGGAAGCGCGGGGTCCAAAATTTTCCCAAGTGCTGGTATATGTAGTAAGGTCATCCCAGACGGGTTAAGTTATACAACCGTCTGCGATGACAATCATCACAGACGGGTATAGTTCCAACCGTCTGCGATGACAATCATCACAGACGGGTGAGTATCTTTGAACCGTCTTTGATGACTTCTATCGCAGACGGTGTTACCTGTTGACCCGTCTGGGATAGGTGTTCACAGAGGGCATAACTTGTCTGTTTTGTGAGCTAGCCTCAGGAATTGCTAGCCATGCCCTCTGAAACAGCAGACATATATTGAACAACATATTCACACTGAAACAATCACATTCTTGGAAATGATATATACATTCACATGTGCTCGCTGCCAATAGTCACAAGAGACTGCTAAGTACATATATAGATGGAAGACAATGAAAGTAAATATCCAATAGAAATAATATCAATTTGTTACAATACTTGCTTCTTCCCTTTGAAAGTGAGCCCTTCACGATGATCGTTGCGGTAGTATGACCTAGCTCCATCCATGGCTTTAGCCTCGAAACTCAAATCTCTGGAATAATTCTCGGTGAATTCGTTGTAATCATCCTCGTCAACAACGTTGTCGACTCCTATGATGCTCCTTTTTCCATTTCTAACGACATGCCGCCTCTTGCTGATGGATCGATCATATAGAATACCTGATGAACATGCTTGGCGAGGACGAATGGTTCAGTATCGTAGCCAACACGGCTCAGGTCAACAGTAGTCACATCGTATTCATCGGTCTTAATGTGCAAGAGGTGGGCCCAACGACACCGGAATATTGGGATTTGAACTTGAAGTAATCGAGCTCCCAAATCTCCTCTATAAACCCGTAGTAACAGTGTTTATGACCGGCGGAATCGATAGCATCGACCCGCACACCGCTGTTCTGATATGTGCTTTTTGCATCTTGAGTCTTCGTGTAAAATGTGTATCCATTTATGTCATATCCTTGATATGTCCGGACTGTGAAGTACGGTTTCTTTGACAACCATGTCAGCATTTCATCAGATGACGACGTGGTGGTGATCCGATCTTGGAACCATTGGTTGAATAGGGACATATGTTGTTTCTTGATCCACGCTTTGCTTTTTCTTGGATTTTGATGTCGTAGCATTTCCATGTGTTCATCGATGTAAGACGACACCACCGAGATGTGCTGCAAGACCATGAAATGAGCTCGAGCATGATCATCGCGATCAGGAGTGATGGATTTAGCTCCGAGGACCTCGGTACCATGGAGCCTGCCCGCATGTCGTGATTCAGGTAGACCTATCGGGTTGGCATGCGGCATGTAGTCCAAACAGAACTCAACGACCTCTTCGGTGGCATAACCTTCCACAATGCTTCCCTCAGGCCGCGAGCGATTTCGTACGTAGCCCTTCAGAATTCCCATATATCTCTCGAACGGGTACATGCTTCGTAGGAACACAGGACCGCACATTTTGATCTCTCTAACTAGGTGAGTCATGAGGTGCGGCATGATATCAAAAAATGACGGGGGGAAGTACATCTCGAGGCGACATAGGACAACCACGAGCCTTGCCTCTAGAGCATCCAGTTCAGGAATACTTATCGCCTTCTGTGATATTCTGTCGAAGAATTGACATAGCATTATGATTGTATCTCTGACATCACCAGGCAAAATCCCTCTAATAGCAATAGGAAGTATCTGCGTCATCAAAACGTGACAATCGTGAGACTTCATGCCAAATAATTTCAATTCCTGCATTGAAACTAGCTTCTTGATCTTGGCGCAGTAGCCGCTTGGAACTTTCACATCGTGCAAGCACTGGCATAGCTCAATTTTCTCGGCTTTAGAGAGTGTGTAACATGCAGGTGGGAGGAAGGTTCTGCCTTTGTCGGTTTCTATCGGAGCTAACTCAGGCCTGATGCCCAGTTTCACGTAGTCTTGACGTGCCTTCACGCCATCCTTTGTTTTATCAGGGATATTAAGCAAGAGTCCAATTAGGCTATCAAAGACATTCTTCTCTACGTGCATGACGTTGATACAGTGGCGAACATCTAGCTCTTTCCAGTAAGGCAAACCCCAAAATAGTGATTTCTTTTTCCACAGACCCTTCGTTAATTTATGCCCCTTTCCAAGAACAACATCAACATTTTCAACCATTCTGTATACCTTTCTCCCGGTTAAAACTGATGGAGCCGATCCCTCTTCGATGGTTCCGTCGAACTCAGTAGCCAAGTTGCGGTAAGGATGATTTCGGCGCAAAAACCTACGGTGCCGCATGTATACGGTTTTGCGCGATTTCTCGAGATACAAACTGGCCGTATCTTCCATGCATTGACCACAAGTTGTTGCTCCTTTAGTACTCTGGCCGGATAGGTTACCGTACGCAGGATAGTCATTGATGGTGCAAATAGCAAACCTCGTAGGGTGAAGTTCTCTCTCTTGTCTGCATCCCACGTCTCCACGCCCTCGTGCCACAATGTTTCCAGATCCTCCTTCAGCAAAGACAGGTACGTATCTATGTCATTTCCGGGTTGCTTCGGGCCTTCGATCAGCATGGCCAACATGATGTACTTCCTCTTCATGCACAACCAGGGTGGGAGGTTGTACATACAAAGAGCCACAGGCCAAGTGCTGTGACGACTGCTCATGTTACCAAAGGGATTTATTCCATCCGTACTCATCCCAAACCGTACACTTCTAGAATCCGCACCAAAATTTGGGAATTTCCTGTCGATGTTTCTCCACTGGATGGAGTCCGCTGGGTGTCTAATCAAGTCATCAACTTTCCGCCCCTCCACGTGCCACCACATTTTCCTTACATGTTCCGGATTTGCGAACAGACGCTTCAGGCGAGGAATGATCGGAAGATACCATACAACCTTGGCCGGAATGCCGGTCCTCTCGTCATTGCCCTCGATGTCATCGTCCGTAGCATTGTTGCGCTTCTTGTATCGGGAAGCCTTACAAACCGGACAACCATGTAGTTTCTCGTACTCTTTACGGAAGAGGATGCAGTCGTTTTTACAAGCATGTATTCTTTGTACATCCATTCCTAACGGACAGAGAATCTTCTTAGCTTTGTATGTGCTTTTTGGCAACTCGTTCCCGTCGGGAAGCATGTCTGCCAAGAGTTGTAAAAGTGCAGTAAAACTTTTGTCAGACCAACCTCCGCTTGCCTTCAGTTTGAGCAGTTCCAGAACAGCTGATAGCCGGGTTGTCACGGACCCGAAATTGCATATGATTAGGGGAACGACTGGTCGCCAAGGGCCGAAGGACCAGTCGACCTGGTGGCACGGTACCTGCGCCATACACACCGAGGTGGAGTGATCCGACACCTGCACAACGCGAGCCAGTCGGAAGCGACTAGACTTCCCCAAACCACATACGATTCCTTGATCCGGTGAAGGTTTAGATGCCGTTCCCGGATCCTATCATGCAAAGCAAGGTCGGAGGAGCCCGGCGATTCTACCCACACCCTAACCTAGCTCGGAAGCTAGTGGGTCACCCGAAGGCCCGGTAGAACACGCCCTCACCCTGCCTGGCCGGCACAGCATCTCAGCCAGCGGGTCACTCAACCGATTCCTGCTCGACATAGTAAAAAGGGGAACAACAGTAACCCTTCACGACATACCCACACGCTTCATATCATACACGCATTGCATATGGGCAGCCTGAATAACATCTTGGATATCACAACAAAGCACTACATTACGATAATAAACTAGTTGTCCACATCGGACTATAAGATTACATCATTCGGCATAGCCGGAAACATATCCGAGTACGGGGTAATCAAAAACAACAGCGGAAGCAAGTAAATGGGTCCCACAGCGGCGCATTGACCGCTGACCAAAAGTTACCACCTATCCCATGAGTCGAATAGCTAACCAAGGAAACCACAAGTTTTAAGCGTCGTCAAAATATCTTCGACCACCGGCTCACCTGCAAGCTCTAGGAATAACCTAGGTGAGTACAAACGTACTCGCAAGACTTATTCGTGCTTGATTAAATGTCCTACCCATACTAGTACAACAGTAATTAAACATGAATGCTTCTCAGAGTAACAATATACAAATTAAGGACATAACATTGACAAGGTAAAGTAAAGACAAGCTAAGTAACAATCTAACTCAGGATACAAACATATCACAACCAATTCACCACGAGATCAAATCAGCAAATCCAAATCCATTGGGGCAGCCCATGAGTCCAATCCAAATCAATCCATTAAACATCATCCAATTCAATTAGGGCAGCCCCTAAGTCAAATCCAAATTGATCCAGCATCCACACATGTTCATTTTAATCTCTCAAACCGCTACCGACAACTCAACCACTGCAGGCATAGTGAGTGCATAACAGTTTGGAGGTCATGAGCCTCCAAAGTGCATGGAGGCTTACCCCAACTATCCTCAGTGTTGGTTCTCGCTAACGTTCCCGCGTGATAAGGGATGGTGACACGCTGAAGATAGGGTTGGTGTGACGACAAAACTCTACTTACTCCTGGGTCGCCATCAAACTACGATGAACACCAACCGTACCCATTGTGCACGCCCTCGGCTCTCACAACTCACTTAACAATTTAGTTGAAGAGCCATCAGATGTTCTCATCCTAAGACACATCCTACATATACTAGTGTGCTCAATTTCACATGTGACATTCAAGCAACCATCACAGATAAGCACACATAAACAGGGCATACACAAGAGTACGGAAGTAAAGATGCAACAAGCTCTGTTTGCCTTGTTCGGGTTGTTCCTGATCTTGCGGGGAGCATGCGGGAGAACTCCAGAATACTTGAAACACCGGTAAGAAGCAAGCGACCTCTAAAAAGGGAAAAAGCAACCCTAAGAACTAATTCGAAAAGGACGAAGATGCATGAATGCCAGCGATATGGATGCAACTACGGTGGATTTAAAATAAGGTATACAAGTACATAAATGGGTTGGCGTTCATTCCAGATTCTGGGTTTAGTTTTAGTTGTGATATAGCTTTAATGGTGGATGAACAACTACATGGATGCATGCATGAAATGCTAGGTTTTCGCGCAGATTCTAGGTGAGTTATGATACTGAGCATTTTGGTTTGGCTGTTAAGCTAGATTCTCTAGCATATATTATTTTTGGAGTTCGTTGACATTTTCTACGAGTTTTACAAGTTTAATAAAACTTAGCATTTCCTGTCTTCTTCTCGGTAAAGAGAAATATATTAATTATCTCATCATCTAAGAGCAACAAGTCGGTTCATCTGGTCATCTTTTTAGATATGAGATTTCCTAGTTAATCAAGCGTTCGTTGCATGATCCCACCTGTCATAGAACTAGGTACTATTTTCTTTTCATTTAAACTTGTGAGCATATGGTGTATGAGATTGCTCTTGGGAGTATCTATTGCTAGCACTTGGATTTATGTAAACAGGAAACAGGCGCGAAGCCGAACTTATTACTTACTTTCCTACTGGTGTCTAATATCTAGCATTCATCCATGCATCAAACAGATGAATTAATCACTATTTTGTCTTAGCCGTGCGCAGCAATTGACTCCAGTGATAAATGAGGTAGGGTATTAGCGTGCTAATTAATGGTTAGCTGGTTTTACTTGTTAGTACCCAAACGAATCAAGGGGTTTTGACATGGATTGACCAGAGCATTCAAATTCGAGAGCAATCAATTTGTCTAGGCATGAACTAACCGAAATGTTTGGCCTTATCTGCCGGTTATTGAGCTTGTCCAACATTAGGTAATTTCGTCAGTTATAAAAGAGTCATAACCGGACATGTATAAAGGTACCTTCGGATTGAGGTAAGCCACTAGGGAAGTTTGTATCGTGAACATTACTTTATGCGGTAACCCGTTCAATTAGTGTTAGTGACTAGTACTAATCTGTGCATTAAAAGATTGATTACTAACTAGTTTGTTTTACCCGATGTATAGCAGTTAACTCAAGTAATTAGCCGATAGTGAGAGCAGGATGTTTGATTGACTAAGCATTAAGGTTTGAAATATGTTAACTTAATACAACTGACTTTCATTAGTTTAGCCGACCAGATTAATACTCTAATTAATTAGCTAACGATAACTGCATCTAATCACTATTATCCCGTAGCAATTTATCAGTAATTAAAGAACAGTTCGGCTATTGAATGTGTCGGAGTTGCATTGATTATCTTCAGCTCAAAACATGTGCAGCTGAATCAGTCGACCGTTTGCCTGGTCGGTGGCGAGTTCGTGAGAAGGGCAAGAAGCAAAAAGGGAAAGAAGTGGAGGTGGCCAACAGTGAGCAGTGCTCGAGCAATCCTCAGATGGTGCATTAGTTCATTAATTACAGCTGTTAGGGATGTCTTAACTGAATACCTCACAAGAAATAATAATAGATAACAAGAAAAGGAAAGAAAATGGGTTTGAGCGAGTGCTCACCTGTAGTGACCCTAACCCCTAAACATGGGGTCAGGGAGGTTTATCGGGTATGCAAAGATTTCTTTTCATCATGTGCATGCATCTAAACGAGTTAAATTGGCTCAAATCAAAAACCCTAGAAGACACGACGTGAAATCAACTTAGATGAAATTTGCGAAACAATTTCACCCAGAATATACCTTAAGATATTCTCTTAGACTCTAAAAACCTCGAAAAAGATTTACAAAAATGTTCCAGGAAGCTGGGCCAGATCTGCAAGTATAGATACACATATATAAATATATATATACATCTTAAGATTATTTTTCTAAATTCCTTCTTTTGTCCAAAACTGGCCCTAAGCAAAATAGAGATAAATTAAGTCAGTAGAGAAACAAAATCGAAATGAAAAAAAAGAAATAAAAGAAATTTCCTCACCTCTCTCTTACCTGCCGTGGGACCCACCCTACAGATTTTTCTTTCCCTTCCCTCTTTTTCTTCTTCAACCGTGGGCAGCTCCTTTTCTCCACCTGGCTCGCATGCTCCACTGCAAATTTCCTTTTTATATACGTAGCAGTCGGTTCACTGCCCAGACCATCTTCTTCCTCCTGCTCTCCCTATTTTCTTCAACACTAGGAGCAGCCCCCATGCTTTCTTCTTCCTTCCAAATCCCATCCAAAACCATGGATTTGAGCTATGCATGTTATTCCACTGCATTCACCACCTCCAGTGCTCTCAATCCCCCAAGAAAATATCCACATGCATGAGCTTTTTGATGTTCTCTGGAGCAAAACTCCTCTGCCTCTCCCCCAAATCCCGCTTGGGCCTTCTTCTCCAAGCCACCTCCAGCAGCTCCCTCAAGCCAAGCTCCACTGAGCTCCCAAAGAAAACCCCCCCTGCCGCCGAGGGCCTCCACGCCGCCGCCTCTCTGGGTCCCGCCGAGGTCTGCCTCGGCTGCCCCGTGGCCGCGCGCCGCCGCTCCAAGCCCGCCGCCGGCCACCCGTGGCGTCCCCGCGCCCAGCCCGCCGCCGGCCTCATCTCAGCACCCGGCCGCCGCATCCGGCCCCTTGCCGCGCCTCTCCTTCTACTCACCGTCGCCGCCGCACCTTTTTGCTCTGCACCGGTGCCGGTCGGCCGCCCCTCGCCCGCCGGCCCGCCACCTCGCCTGGCCGGCCCTTGCGCGCCACCTCCGCCTCGGCGCCTCTGCCTCCGCCCTGCCCCTGCTCGCCCCTGTGCCGCGCCGCTCTCCAGGGCCATCACCGGGCGGATCCGAGCCGCCCCAGACCTGCCGCCAGTGAGCCTCCTCCCGGGCAAGCCGACCCTGCCTCCCCTTGCATCCACGTGTCGCAGCCCGAGCTCAGGCCACCTGCAGAAGCCTTTTCCCCGACCGCCGGCGTTTCCTTTTACTCGGCGCACCAAGCCCTCGTCTCCGAGCTCGGCGTCATTTGTTCAGTGAGCGTCTACTCAACCGAACCAGGTGGTCAGCTGTAGTTAGAATCTGTTAATCTGTGGTTAAGCCGTAATAGCCGAAGTGGTTAGGGTTTACCGGTCTGAACGTCGGTTAAGTGCATCAGCTCACACACTAATTAATGTGCTGATTAGTTACTTCAGAAATTGCTTAACTAACAGTAATCAGCTTCAGCTTAGCTAAAAACTGTCGATTCGGTTAAGACAACTAAATCGCGCGATGATTAAGTGAATCCATTAGCTTAGGCATTATTTGTGTCCGTTTAAGATTAACGAACGGTACATGCAACTGGGTTTGAGTACGCGCCGCAGTTAAGATGCAACCATCTAATACCTTACGTGGTGCTATTAGCTAACCTGCAATTAACGAAGAGTGGCGGAGAATCATCTGGGCAATGGTTAATTAGCAACTAATAAACGATTAACATTTTGTACCGATGGAACCCATGTCGGTTAGAACTTGTTTACCTGTTGATAAGAATAATTACTACCTATCATGAAGCAGCATAGAATCATGTGATGAAAGCCTAAGTTAATGGCCGTGTAAAACACTCCCCTAATGCACTGATGATTGGTTACTGGTACCCTCGAAACATATACAGTAACTAATTACTGTAATAACCAGCTCATACATAACTAGATAACGAAAAGAAACTAACGGTTGGTTACTTCAACCGCTATTTATCGCATTGAGATCTTAATGAATCTACTTCATACGCACACATGTTGGATTAACTAATGTGTTGGTCGCTCTAACTATTGGCTAAGCCCTTATCAGTACAAGTAATAGACCAATAAACTAGGTGATGCGGGTAATCATTAGTTAAAAAGGGGGTCACCACGTTATACCTAACCAAACTAACCTAGCATAAAAACTTGGATGATTAGCATGCTCCCACCATTATGCCGACTACTGCAATCATGGCCTAACAGTAAATAGATACAGATTTAGTATTACTTAGGTTAGCTGCATAGGAGCAATCACATACACCCTATGCCTACCAGTTGAAATGAAAAGAAAAGAGTACCTAGTTCTATGTCATGTGGGATCGTGCAACGAGCGCTGGATTAGCTAGGAAATCTCATATCTATAAAGATGACCAGATGAACCCACTTGTTGTTTTTAGATGACGTGATGATATTGGAAGTAAGATATACATTACCTTGTTCCTTACTGAGAAGAAGACAGGAAAATGCGAAAGTTGATTTAACCTGTAGAAATTCATACGAACGTTAACGACCTCCTAATGCATGCATACTAGAACATCTAGCTTAACCGTCAAATCAAAATAGCTAGTGTCACAATTCGCCTAACGGCTAGTAAATAATCGCGACTCCATGTTCTCACCTACGACAACGAATCAACCAAATGAGCCCTAAACACCTGTTGCGCCATAACCTAACATGCATGCATGGTAGGATAACGACAGGTCAATTAAACCTAGAACCCGGAACAGGTCAGTCAACCTAGAGTTATATATACATCCGCACACCACCTTAGACACCTACATCCAGCATTGTCCATTCATCATGCATACATGCTGAGTCTTATGGTCTTCTTTTGCCGTTTCTTTCCGGCGCTTCGAATCGTTCACAACAGGACTCGAAGAGGGAGACCACCAGGCTCACAACCTCACGCAAGATCAGGAATTCTACGGCCAAGGCAAGCAGAGCTTGTTGCATTTTACTTTCCGTACTCTTGCGTATGCTCTCTTTATATGTGTGCTTGTATGTGGATGTTATTTGGATGTCGTATGTGTTGTTGGAGCACACTAGTATGAGTAGGACGTATCTTTATGTTGAGAACATCCTTACTGCCCCTTCAACTGAAATTGCTTAAGTGAGTTGGGAGAGCCGAGGGCGTGCACAATGGGTACGGTTGGTGTTAAATGCAGGGTGATGGCGACCCAGGTGTAAGTAGAGTTCTGTCGCTGCACCAACCCTATCTTCAGCGTGTCACCATCCCTTATCACCGCATGGTCATTGCCGGAATCACCACTCTGGATTACCTGATGGTAAGACTCGGTCACTGGAGCTTTGCAACTCCAGGTGAAGAGCACTCGATATTTCCCATGGTGGTTGTATTGCCGGTAACGGCTCGAGAGATTAATTGGAATGAAAATGTGATAAGTTGAAAACCCTCATGGTCGTTGCCGGACTCACTGCTATAGGTTACCTGATGGTAAGACTCGGTCACCGGAGCTTCGCAACCTCCGAGTGTGGAGCACTCGATACTTTCCGTAGTAGTTGCAGTTGCCGGGACGGTCCAGGGTGGTCGATTAAATTAGATGGGCGTGGGCTGCCCCTAGACAACTTGGAATGTTATGGTTGATGTGCTCATGTTCGTATTGGTTGATGTTCTCATGGTTGTGTGTTAAATTATACGAGATCTGAACTGAAAGTGGAAATTGTTGTGTTCCTCCCTTGTGGTTATTCATACCATGTTTTGCTTTAATCTCGTTAGCTCAATTTGCATCACGTTTAATTGTTGCCATACTAGCATGTGTAGGACATCTAATCAAGCACGAATAAGCCTTGCGAGTACCTTCGTACTCACCTAGGATATTCCTAGATCATTGCAGGTGAGCCAGTGGTCGAGGATTACTTCAATACCGCCTAGCTTCCGGTTTCCTTGGTTGGCTATCGACCCATGGGATAGATGTGGATTTTGGTCAGCGGTCACTATGCCGCTGTGGGTCTCATTTATTTTGCTTCCGCTGTTGTTTAACTTCTCCGTACTCGGATATGTGTTTGGATATAACCGACTATTGTAATATGTCGTCCCATCGTGGACAGTTACTATTAATATCGTAATGTAGAGTTTGTGCTGTGATATCCGAGTTGTTACTTGCGGTTGTCCATGTACAATGCGTGTATGTGATGAAGTATATGGGCAACTGTGCAGCGGTATTATTGCGTGCTAGGATTGCGTTTCGTGATGGCAGAGGTGAGCGAACCACTAGTCCTGTGTAGCTTTGGTTGAGTCGATCCAGGGGATTCATCCCGTACTCGCTAAGCCTCCTACGACCGTCACGCCTCGCGCTGATGGCAGAGCAAAGCTGGACCCTCCCGGAGTCGCACCTCGAGGCTAGGTTAGGTTGAGGGGATGCATATCCCGAGCTCTAGTCCTCCTATGACTATCGCGGAGCGCAGGCTTATCCCGCGGTATTACCCCTTCACCGGTATCTGGAATCAATATGTGGTTTGGGGAAAATTGGTCGCTTCCGGCCGGCTCGCTCGTAGCGGGTGTCGGATCGTTCCGCCTTGGTGCGTACGGCGCAGGTACCGTGCCGCCGGGCTGACGAGTCCTTCGGTCCTTGGCGACTTCGCGTTCCCCTAATCATATGTGGATTCCGGGTCCGTGACATCACCCCTGGTGGCGAGGCACACGGCGAGCAGCTCGGGTTTGGGGGAAAGGCCCGGACGGTGGCGAGGCCTGGAGAGGGAGCACAGGCGGTGGAGGAAGCCAGTGAGGGCGGCGGCCGACGCTTGGGCCATGGGGCAGCCGAGGCAGTGGCTCACCGGCCACTGCACTAGCTGCGGTGGCGCACCAGGGAGCAGTGGCGCTGGTGGGAGGAAGATGGGAGGCCCTGTGGCGGTGGGGCGAGCAGAGGGGAGCGGTGAGCCGACGGGGCGAGGAGCGGTGCGGCAGGCAAAGGGGCAAGGAGCAACGGCGGCGTGGATGGGGGCGGCAGATCCAGGAGGCGCTGGCCGGCGACGGTGGCAAGGCCAGCCGAGGTGAGGAGGGCGGCGCGGCCATGGGGCAGCCGGGGCAAGCCACGGCGAGGCCTAGAGGGGCGGCGGCGCTTGGAGGCCCACGGCGGCGGTGGCGAGGTTGGGGGATGCGGGTGGCGACCGGAGGTGGGAACGAGCCCAGGGAGAGGGGCGGCGCGCAGCTGGGGCGGCGTGGAGGAGGGCCGGCCGGGGCTGTGGGGAGAAGGAGAAAGGGGAGGCCGGCGGCCAAGAGCAGGGGAGAGGATGAGCGGCGCGGGCGGAGCTCGGCCAAGAGCAGGGGAGAGGATGAGCGGCACGGGCGGAGCTCGGCCAAGAGCAGGGGAGGCGCGGCGGGGAGCAGAACGCCGGGGAGCTCATGCATGTGGATGATGCTTAGCTGGATGGAATGCTCAGGAGGTGGGGAATTTAGGGGTATACATGCATAGCTCGATTCCTTGATTTTGGATGGGATTTGGAAGAGAGATTGCAGTGGGTTTTGCTCTTGGTGCTGAGAGGAATGGAAATGGCAGGAGGTTGAAGAAGGAATGGGGAATAAAAAGGAGCTGTAGGGGAGTTGGTTGCTACGTGGAAGAGAGCTTGCAAACGGGTCCTCAGCAAGGCATTTTCTTTTTCTCTTCTTTTGTTCTTGGCTGCTGTAGAACTAATTGCTAAAAACCCTTAAACCTAGTTTAATTGCATTATTTTAACGCTTTAGTAGTACGGTTCAAAAATAAAATTTGGACCCTAGGTACCCGAATCATTCTTCAATTATCTTTCAAACGTTAATCTTGAGTTCAATATGACAGTTAACGTTCAAATGTTCATTCCGTTTATGTTGAAGCAGAAGAGGTTGGCTCAATTAGTTCCTTCCAATATTTATCCGGGGAGAGAAACCATGAAGAATAATTCGGTCTTAAAACGCAAATGAGCTTTGATCAACTGGTAACGGTTTTGATAACCTAGTTGTTTTGGAACATGTATCAATTTTTGAGTCGTGAGTTGGAGGGACAGAGTTTCGCCGTACTATTTCATATTAATCATAAAGCTCATGTTAGGGTTTGTAACCGAATTCATTTTTAAAGTATCTATATGCATGCATGCGAACGAAAGAAATCGTTTTTGTTCGTGAAAATTTTCACTGACCTCGTATTTTAGAATAGGGTCACTACACGGGTATATTTCGCCTTGCAACCATGGTACAGTTGTCTCTCCGAGTCATCCATGAGACCCAGAAATTTGTCATATTGCCTGCCACCAAGGTCATTACCTTCAGCATCGCGCAGCATTTGCTCGAGATCGTTTTCATTGGTACGCATCTCCGCATCCTCTTCATCCGACTCAGAATCATCATTAGCCTCCAGATTCAACTCTTCGCCACTACTTCCTTCATCGCTCCCTTCCGTGTGTTCGCCGTGATGGATCCAATTTGTATAGCCAGCTACGAATCCCCTACGGATCAAATGATCTTGTAACTGAGTCGTGTTCTTGAACATCTTCTCGTTCTTGCAGTCATAGCACGGACAACACATATGACCAGACTTCCTACTCGACATATCATCCTCAGCCGCTCTTAAAAATTCATTCACGCCACTGATATACTCAGGGCTCACATGGTTCGCATCATACATCCATCTTCGATCCATCACCACTATGGCATACATATAAACATATGTTGATTTATTAATTATCTATGTGAGTCAAAATAAATATTAAACTCATCGCTCTCTCTCACTTCTTTAATAATTATGCGCAAAACCATCCAACCTAGAGCCATGCATCCAAGCATACGTATATATTACATCTAAACCACAATTAATAAACCATTCATCAATACCTACAAATCTATTAAACCAAAATTATCTTCTAATAGAATTCTAACATAAAGGCACTACATCTAGGGCTATATAGCAATTAAACTAACTAAATAACCAAATGTACTAACCTATTGGCACACCAAATCAATTATCTCCTTCCAATCTTCTTCTCCTCCCCCAAAATTGCCTCAAAATCGCCTCAGCCGCCGCCACCAGCCCGACAGATTTAGGAAACCCTAATAGATTGGGGGGACTGGATCTGTTATAAAGATGGAGAAATCATTCCAGACGGTTAAGCCACTTGAACCGCCTTTAATGACATATCACAGACACGTGAACACAAGGCCGTCTGCGATGTGTTGACACATAGCAGACAGTTCATAACATGTGCGTCTCTGATGTGTCATCGCAGACGGTTGAGTCTACATCCGTCTGCCATAACCTGATACATCGCAGACGGTTGGACAGCCGAACCGTCTGTGATGGAGTTTTCCCAGGCGGTCGGCTCTGACCCGTCTTGGATGACATATCATCCAAGACACCGGCTCCCGGGCAAACGTCATCACAGACGGATTAGTTGGTCAGCCCGTCTGTAATGTGTTATGTCCTAGACGGGTCTCAGAGCCCGTTTGCGATGTGCCGTCCAGGATGAGCTGTTCTGTAGTAGTGATGAAATCAAAATCTGGTAAAGAATTAATGCTACTCTTAAGTTCACTAAGTAAAGTAATCCCGAAGGAGCCTGCCCTGAGCTGTTACGCTTGTGTGCTGGGGGGGGCAAAATGAGGTGTGTACTCATGTGGGTGCCCGCCCCTGAGCTGTCGGAGAAGCGTGTTAGAGGTGTTTGAGTACCCGTGTTGAGAAGCAGTATGCTGAAGGCCGAGAGGCTGTAAGTATAAATACTTCTTCCGTAGAGTTACGGGATAAAAATAGTGGAGTCATCCGGGTTATAGCTCCCGGGAAGCGTTAAACATAGTACTTGGAGAGTTGATCGATGTTCCACGTGCTGCGTAGAATAGAGCCATTGTTGGCGAGTTTGAAAGTGCCTGGTCGCGGGTTATCGACGATGGTGTAGGGTCGTTCCCATTTGGGAGATAATTTGTTCTATGTTGAGTGGACTAGACCAATCGTAGGACGAGATTGCCAACTTCCAGGTGATGATGCTTGACATTGCGCTCATGATACCGGCGTAAGTCCTGTTGATATTTGGCTGCCCGCAGGTATGCGCGGTCATGAATCTCTTCAAGGAAGTGGAGATCGTTGATTCGATGTGTAGCTGCTTCGTCTTCGGAGTGTAGTTCAGTGCGGGGGGACTTTAAGCGGATCTCGCATGGAAGTACCGCCTCGGCCCCATAAACAAGGGAGAATGGGGTTGCTCCTGTGGCTCGGCTAGCTGTAGTGCGATGCGCCCAGAGAACGTTAGGTAACTCGGTTACCCAAGACATGGCATGGCGTTGTAGCGTCGACCTGGCCGTTGCTCTGTGGATGAGCTACGGAGGCGTAGCAGACGGTGGTGCCGTAGGTCTCACAGTAGGCGATGAAGTCGGCAGCTACAAATTGAGGTCCGTTGTCGGTAATTATACGGCTAGGTACTCCGAAATGGGTAAAGATGTTCCGCTACATGAATCGCTGTGCTGCTACTGTGGTGGTGTTGGAGAGTGATTCTGCCTCGATCCATTTGGTAAACGTGTCGATGGCGACTATCAGGAACTTGTGACTGCCTCGTCCGGTGGGGAAGGGTCCAAGGAGATCCAGCCCCCAAGTCGAAAAAAGGCCATGATAATGGTATTGTTTGAAGAGCTTGGGCTGGCTGATGTGTCTTCCGTTTATGGAACTGACAGGCCTCGTATTTTTGGACTAAGTCGGCCGCGTCATGTAGCGTGGTCGGCTAGTAAAAACCTTGTCAGAAAGCCTTACCGACTAGTGTGCGATATGTGGAGTGGGTGCCACATAGCCCGCTGTGAATTTCCTCGAGTAGCTGCTTGCCTTCATTGATTGGTATGCATTTCATGAGTACGCCAAGGGCTCTCTTGTGGTATAAGGTGTCGTTGATCATTGTATACTGCATGGCTTTGCGAGAGACTCTCTGCATGTTCTTCTTCTTCAGGTTTGATTTGGTTGAGTAAGTACTGACGTATGGGCTCCCTCCAATCCGTGCACACATCGAGTTGGGTGACAACTTCGCCCGCGATCCCTCTGGGGGCGTCGAGTTGGGACGTCTCGCTCTGCTCATAAGTGTCACAGCAGGTGGGGGTACTTTCTTCGTCTATCATGATTTTAACAGATGGTTTGGAGAGTTGTTCGATGAAGACGTCAGGTAGGGGGATGACCGACATGAGGTGACTCGGGCTAAGGCATCGGTGATGCAGTTGTCCCGTCTGGGTATGTAGTGGAATTCCAGTCCGGTGAATTTTTTCTCCCAATTTCGTACTTCTGCTAAGTAGGCGGCCATTGTTAGATTAATGGCCTGGTAGTCTTTGCTGGCTTGTCAGACGACGAGTTGTGAGTCGCCTTTCACGGTTAGGTAACGGATACCAAGAGCTGCGGCAAGTCGGAGTCCGACAAGGAGGCCTTTGTATTTTGCTTCATTGTTGGTGGCCCGGAAGAGTAACTGGACGGCGTACTGGAGGATTTCCCCTGTTGGTGCGGTGATGACGACGCCAGCCCCCGAGCCTGCGAGGGTAAGAGATCCATCGAAATGTAGATTCCGGACTTTACTTACATAGTCGTTATCGGCGGGTACGGGTTCCGGATCTGTCCATTCAGCGACGAAGTCGGTGAGGGCCTGAGATTTGATTGCGGTGCGAGGTGTGAACTCGATGTCGAATGTGCCAAACTCGGACACCCATTGAGCAATACAGCCAGTGATCTCTCTGTTCCGAGTGATGGGGCCGAGCGGGTAGACGGATGGAACAATAATCTTGTGGGCCTGGAAGTAGTGTTTCAATTTGCGGGAAGCAAGGAGTACGGTGTAAAGGAGCTTCTGGATGTCCGGGTACCATTCCTTAGGTCCATGTAATATTTCGCTGATGTAGTAAATAGGCCTCTGCACCCTCAATCTTGTTGACTTCTTCTCATTCGACTACGAGGACCACGCTGACTGCTCGGGGGCCACAGGCAATATAGAGTTGGAGGGTCTCGCCGGGTTCTAGAGGGACCAGTACTGGAGGATTGGTCAGGTATGTTTTGAGTGCCTGGAAAGCCTTTTCTGCTTCTTCTGTCCATGCAAAACCTTGATGCTGGCGTAAGAGCTTGAAGAATGGGAGCCCTTTGTCTCCTAGATGAGAGATGAATCTGCTTAAAGCGACCATTGACCCGGCGAGCTTCTGAACTTGATTTGTGTTGACAGGTGACTTCATACTGAGGATGGCTTCAATCTTCTTCGGGTTGGCTTCTGTGAGGGACCCGGTATTTTAATCCAAATCAAGGAATTCACAACAAGTGAAGACGGTGACCATAGCCGCTACCTACGACGGACTATGGCCCACCCCCGCCCCATGCGACATGCATACGACACAATGCGTATGACTCACCACGGCCTGATTGAGGGATCACGATTCCAAACACATACGCCATAATGCGTATGACTCACTTTGGCAATGGACCGTTCATTCACTTTGCACTTCACTTGATTCGGAATAAAATAACAAGTTACTCCATATGCACCCAACCACACTCCCCATTTCAACATACTCGCAAGACTTATTCGTGCTTGATTAGATGTCCTACCCATACTAGTGCAACAGAAAGTAAACACGGTGCATTTCTAGTTAGCAAGGTACCAACATACGAGCAATTCACTGACAAAAGGAGGGAAACAATGGATAATCACTCATAATCCAGATTTCATACATCTTAATGAAGGAGCATGATGGTACTCACTAGTCACATGTGCACCTCAAAGTACGAGTACAGTGGCTCTCACTTGCCATCTCCCAACTACTTGGGACAGTACACATCTCCACATTGACAGTGAACCATCACGACCACACATTCATTTTATCTCTCAGATCGTTACCGGCAATCGATCATCCTGAGTGTAAAGAGTGCCTTATCCCTTGGAGGTTGCAAGGCTCCAAGGGTCTTAGTCTTACCTCAACTACACCCCAGCCTCGATGTCGCTAACGTCCACGCATGACAAGGGGAGTAATCACGATGGAGTCACCTCAGGGTTGGTATCGTGACAACACTCTCCTTACACCTGGTCGTATCATGCATCCAAATGATACCAACTTTATCCATCGTACACTTTCCCTTCGGCTCTCACATCTCACCTTAGTAGGTTCAAATATTTAGTGTATCAGGTTAATTTCAGCCATAGCTAGACATAACTTACAGCACATCCTACCATGCTAGTTTACCCGATCTCGACCACAATTTCCGAACAACGATCCACACATCAACATATAGATAAGTAAAACAGGTAATCAACAATTTAAAGATGCAACAAGCTCTGCTTGCCTTGCTCAAGTTGCTCCTGGTCTTGCGGTGAATAGTGAGCCTGGTGGTCTCCTTCTTCGAGCTCTGTTGCGAGCAACGAACGATACCGGAAACAAAACGATAAATGAAAGTAATGAGTTCAGCATGTATGCATGAGGGTTGATGCAAGGAATGGATCTCTAAAACAATCTACTGATGCTACGAGTCCATGTTAGCGAGGGTTTCCCAATTGAACTCGTGAAGGTTAAATGGTTGTCCTAACCTACATGCATGTTAAGATTCATCCGATTGCGAGAAAGGGTTTGAAAGTTGTTACTCATGCTGGAGGATCATGACCTCAAATATTTATAACATGGAAGTGCTCTGAAATATGGGACTAACGCAATTGGAATCGTTCGATTCGGGGTTATGAGCATCAAGTTATGAATCGTCGAAGAACGACGCTCGGGAGGGACGAGTATACCTAAACTCAATCTAATCAAGATTTTGTATTTCAATTTTTGAAGTTTTGTTCCAGCCAAAATGTAGGAAATTTCATAAGCTTTCCAACGATATAAAATTTGCTAAAATCTGATCTACGGTTCAAAAGTTATCGCCGTTTCAAAATCTGCACAAAACCCTAACCTTAATCTCCTCTCTGACCACGAAACCCTAATTGCTAAGTACACCCGAGATGCTACACGGATTTCTGGATTTTAAACGCACCAGCTGACCGGTGGGTCCCCCTGGCCAGTGCTGACTGGACAAAGCAAGCTCAATCAGCTGCTGACTGGGTTTCCGCAACCAATCACCAGAGGCCACGCGGCTTAACCCTCTCTCTCTTTTCTTTCTCTGGAAGTGGCCGGCGGCGCTCGGGACGGTGGAGCTCTCACCGGAGGCTCGCCGGAGAAGGCTCGGGGGGGCTAGGGGCTTTGGCATGCTTGGCCGGGGATGGAAAAAGAGAGAGGTGCTCATCCCGGGGTTGATACCGTGCTCGGAGGGGATGGAGGAGCTCGGGATTGGGCTTGCGACGGCGAGGAGCGGCGGAGGGCGTCGGGTGTCATCGGCGACGAGCTTCCGGGCTTAGATCTGAAAAGGGGAAGGCGGAGGAAGGTTAGGGAGGAGGAGACGAAGCTCTGAGGTTAGAAGATGTAACCTGA